>CM046835.1:39658743-39883743 GCA_025618425.1 Heliocidaris tuberculata | reverse complement strand
ATTTTACGCTTGAGTGAGCAAAAGCCAATTATGTAAAAGGGTGCAAAATCCAGACTTGACAAGAATTAATATTAGCTCTGGCTGTATCAGCCGAGCTGAGAGTCATGTAAAGGCTCAGAAATTTCCATATTCTGATCAATAAAAGACGATTTATGAAATAACAGGCTATGTTCTCTGTAAATATATCCTTACAAATCCCAACAACATTTTATGTTTGAGTGAGTAATGATCTACTTTGCTGGGTGTTTCAGAGTGTTACCTTTGGTGAGTCTTTTAATTTCATCTGGCTTGCTCACTCAACCATAAAGTTTTGATGGGATATATCAGGAAATACATTGAAAAAAGTCTGTTCTTTCATAAACAGTCTTTCCAAGATCAGAATAAAAAATTTCGAAGTCTTTTCATGACTCTCAACTTGGCTCATACCAGCCAGAACAGCAACAAACATTTGTCAAGAATGGATTTTGCACCACTTCACAAAAATGGCTTTTGCTCACTCATGCGTAAAATATTGTGAGATATTTTAGTGTCATTTGATAGAAGAGATCATAAGCTAACCACAGGTATGAAATTTTTTTGAAAATATTTTCAAATATTTAATTGGGGAGACTTTTTTCCAACTGTCAATTTGAAGCGGTTCTCAACTTTGTTGATTCCAGTCAGAACAAATACCAATTCTTGTCAAATCTGAAATTTGCACCCTTTCACAAAAGTGGTTTGAGATCAATCAAGCGTAATAACTAGTCAGATTTGTTGGTGTTATTGTATAAGAGGGACCCTAAGCTATCTGCAAGAATTAAACTTTATTAAAAATATTTAGAAATATTTATTTGGGGAGACTTTTTCCAACTGTTAACTTTTTTTTTTGGACGTACTGTGTGTGTATATATATATATATATATATATATATATATATATATATATATATATATATATATATATATATACAAAGAGAGAGAGAGAGAGAGAGAGAAGTAATGTATATATAATATATAAAGAGAGAGAGAGGGAGAATTGATATATATATATATATACAAAGGTAATGTGTAATGTAATTACGTTTCTGGTCATCACATTTTTTGGAGTGCATTTTTTTTTAGACTTTAAAAAAATATAAATATATCCTGTATAGTGTGCATACTTGATCGCCAACGAGATAAAGTAATATCAAATTAGATTTTAAAAAAAGAAAAAAAGAAAATTGATCACTTAGACACACAAGCGTCTAGGCAATCTACTGGTCTACGGATACAAATGTTCCAACAACTTACACTGATTGTCATGGCAAAAATCTGTATACATTTTACTCTAAATAGCATTCGGAAGTAAATAGAAATTCGTAAACACTAATCATGAAAGGTAACTTCGATAAATTCCAGCCATTATCAAAAGTCTAAAGTAAAGATATTGTATCCCATCTATTTTGTAAAAACTCTGTAAAAATATATGAGAATTTTTATCGAGCACCACTTCCGATAAGTATCAAACTGTTCGCAGAACAGATTTGTTAAACTTCTCATCTGCATTTCATCATACAACTTTAGACTTTTTAAATAATACTTTTTATCAAATGAACATATTTTTTCGTTTATGCTGCACGGGACGCTATTTTTTTTCTTCTGTCGCTGCCATTCATGTTTTTAGGGTTGCAACTTAAAATGAGCTAAATGTTTGAAAATGTCTACCACAGTACAGACCTCAACCTAATTTCATTTTTATGATATCTCAATATTGCATCTTCATTCACAGCTGGAAGGAAATGTGACTTTAGGGGCCCTATAACACGGTGTTGTAAAGCTTAACCTATAAAGTTAGGATTTATAACTACTTAGAAAATTAGTTATATTTGAAAGTTTAATTCTTGTATATAAGGTATAAAAATGACTGAAATGTGTGTGAACGAAACGCACTGAGGTGGTGTATTTTAGTGGGGTACTCGTTCTTTCTGTAGGTTCGTTTTTTCAGAAGGTTCGTAATTCCGAAACACAATTCCCATACCAGGGGGTTCATAATTCGAAAATGAAATAAGGTTCATGTTTCCGAAAATTATTTTGTTGCATTAATCCGAAGGTTCATAATTTGGAAAATGAAAAAGGGTCCATAATTCCGAAAATAAAAAGGGTTTATTCGGAAGGTTCATAATTCCGAAAAAAAAAAATCATGTAGGGTTCTATGACATTTTTGGAATTATGAATCTCCAGAAATATGAACCCTATGTCATTTTTGGAATTATGAACCTTCGGAGAAACGAATCTTAGGAATTATGAACCTTCGGAAAAAAGGCATGTACATAATTGGGTTTTTTTCTTCACTGGTAGGACTTACCACAGGAACTTTGATTTTTTCATTTCTCACAATTATAATTATTTCCACGAGAGTTTCCAAAGCTGTTGTATATTTTATTTCCTTACAATTGTATATATATATATACCTGTATATTTTTTAACATATTACATGCCATGCCCATGATGGTATTTTTTGTATTTCAAGATTATCTCTTTCGTCCTAGAGCTTTTGCTCAGGACCACTTTCCATCTGTCAAATAGCTCCACCAGACATGTCAGGTACGTAAGAATGAATTAGAAAATATGGCCGCATGTTGTTCCATGTTTATGAAAAGATAAATGTGCTTACAATGCACCAAACAGACGATTTCTGATCATGTAAATATCTGAAAGAAATCGCTCGACTGTTTTCCCTTGAACTTACCCGCCTAGCAACTCCGCAGAGGTTCGTAAATACCTGCATACGCTAAATGGCTATCATTTATAAAAACGACATTCAAAATCACATGAAAATATTTATAGGGCCTATACAAGTCATGATCAGATGGAATATATTATATTCATTCAGTAGTGCATGCAGCTACGCCCCCCCCCCCCGGGGGGGGGGCACGTGCCCCCTATCGCATATAAGAGAGAGAGAGAGAGAAAGAAAGGGAAAGGGGCAAGAAATAAGAGGGCTATAATCTTCAGTGATTCAATGGGCCTCGATTGATTGACAATGCAATTGCAAATAACTGTAAATAGTTTTAGATAAAATTCAAGCACAGTAATACTTGCACTAAAAGGGCTATCAAGTAGATATCAAGTAGTACTTTTGGAGTATCTAGAAATTGATAGACAGCGGGTGACTAATGCCCCCTCCTCCAGACGATGTGAGCAGAATGCATCCTTTGCTGGATAAGCAAATGTTCATGTGTTTTTTAAAGCCCTTCCCTAATTTCCCTAATTAAAAAACATGTTTTGAAAACGTTGTCACAGATTCTTTTGAATGTCAGACAAAAATGGACTACCAGTCGGCAAAATTTGACAGTTCCTGATTGACTCCGCCCCGCCTCAAAATATGATCCTGACTCCGTTATAGCGACACTGAATACCCATCGATGATTTTTATGATTACATTTCAGTATCAGAAAATTCTGTTCATCGAAAGGCAAATGTCGCCATCTATAGACAAAATGGTATCACTTTTCATACTTTATGCTTCTTGCACACGAGACTCAGAACTCATAAAGACGTCTTTATATGATCATGAGTTCTGCGATAAAAGATAACTCCTAGCAGTGCCCCACTTTTTCAAGTACCCCAAAAGTGCCCTTTTTATTTCTGAAAAAATGCCCACTTTCTCCCTGAAAAGTGCAATTTTACTATTGAAATTGCCCCCTTTTTTTTCTAATAAGTGCCATTTCCCCTTCTGATAAGTGCCGCCTTTTCTCCTTCTGATAAGCGCCCCTTTTCAAATCTGATAATTGCATTCTTATCTCTCTCTCTAATAAGTGCCCTTTTCTCCTTCTGATAAGTGCAATTTTTCCTTTCTGATAAGTACCCCCTTTAAAATCTAACAATTGCCCCCTTTTTTCTCTAATATGCGCTCTTTTCTCCTTTGATAAGTGCATTTTTACTTCTGATAGGTGCCCCTTTTCCTTTCTAAAAAGTGCCAAATTTCCCCTTCTAATAAATGCCCCATTTCAAATCTGACAAGTGCCCCCTCTTTACTTGAAAAGTTCCCCTTTTACTATCTAATATGCGCTCTTTTCCTCCTATCATAAGTGCCCCTTTTCACCTCTTATAAGTGCCCCCTTTTACCTACCCACTGTTTCTTACAAAAAGAGCCATATCTAGCTTCAAAGAATCGGTGCGGCTTTATGTAGTAACAAGTTCCCATATTACTCAACTACAATGTAAGGCAGCGGAGCTGGAGGCAAGAGGGGCACCCCATACCCCAAGCAAAGGATTTCTCATTCCGCTTTCTCGAATGTGCTCAAAATTTACACCAAGTAAGGTCGATACTTTCTGAAAATTTCCCCCAAACTCGCTCGCTCTTACAGTGTAATTATAATAAAAATCAAGCAGATCTCATAAAGTATGTTGATATCGATGTAATCCTAAAGAAAAAATGACATAGTGTTAATCTACGAATTAAAAGATCATTGGATATTCCCCAAAATAAATTTGTTGTGGTAATTTTCGTTATGTCGCTGTAAATAATGCACAACTACGGACTTCAGCATTAGAAAAAAGTCTGAAATTTTTTGAAAGGGATATCCACATATTAGGGGAACTGTTTGATGGTAATACATAAATGGATATCAAATGTACAAACTAAGGATTTTTTTTTTCTCACAAATTTCCTTCTTGTCGGTCATGTTGCGAGCCACAGATATAAATTACGAATCAAAACACTCAGTGATCATGGTAAAGTCGAGTAGAGTATAGGCGGCTAAAACGAATGAAGTCAAACAAAATGTTATTAAAAAAGCCAAATAGAATGACCAACTTAATTGTTTACAAGAATTAAGTCGAAAATGGCTCGTAAAAAGTGGTTTCCGTGTTAAATCAAATTAATATTTTGCCACGAGCGTGTGATCTGTTGCCTCAACGGATTTGAGATTATACAAGTACCTTGCTTCCTATCACCTAAAATAATTGAAATCTTGCGGAAATTACCTGAAAGATTTTTTCAGGCTCACCCAAACTGGATGTGGGCTAGAGCGTCTGCACGAGTACGATCCGTTTGAAGTCTATCGTCAATGGAGACTCACATTTCCCATCTTTCCGTTTTGGAACCACGCCATCTTCGGTAGATGTATGATGATTGTTCAAACCCCAAATGGCCAGTGTATGGCATGGAAATCTGTCTTATCTTCCAGTCGGACCAGTGGCGTATCTACGGGGGATGGAGGGGGAGGGGGCACGTGCCCCGGTGGTACTTGAAGGGGAGCAAAAAACGCAAAAGACAGAAAGAAAAAAGAGTCAAGGATTATGCGCCCCCAATCCAGAGGGTAAATGGATTAGAAATACAGTTTATTTTTCTTCCTTTTGTATGATCTATGATCTCGTCATGTCGCGCCCCAGTATACATGGTATAGGATATAGTTTATAACTAACGTTTTTAAAGGGTTCAAAATTTGAAAAATGAAATGTAATTCTTGTTGCTTTGCTCACTACCATGAAAGTTTCATCTGCCTCTTGTTAAATATTGAGCCCCAATATTTTGTCTCCAAACTTTTTTAGCCCTCCATAGGCTATTTTATTGAGTAAAATAAACAACATTTATTAGCCCAATTTTGGATAAGGTGTATAAAATAGCATTTGCAAAGGTGCAGTATTTTTAAGAAATCTCAACTTTCGGTTGCTAAATTCCGTCGTTAATTCGTTAATTTTACGTCCCATTTGAGAAGGAAGTGAATAGAAAACCGTTCATTAATTTTCTAAATTGAACTCTGTACCCCTCGATTGCAGTGCTCAATTGTGAATTTTCCTGGGTAATATCAATAAGAAATTGCGTTTTTGGAGTTAAAAGTGAAAAAGATAAATAAAAATATCGCTGTGCTTCCCCGCTACAATTAGCGTAGATATGTTTGTGAAGGCGGGGGGGGGGGGGGGGGGGGGGGGCTTCATCTCTTTTCCCGGGCGCCCTAATCCCTAGATACGCCACTGCTTCGAAGGGAGACTTGATTCTTAGCCCAAAGTCGCGTTGAACAAAAAAGTCAAGCTAAGAATTTTATCTGAACTTTAAGTAAGAAAATCAGAAAAATTAATGAATTAATTTTTATATTACGGGTGCTTAAATAACAGTCTAAACGGTCAAAAGTCACCCCCCCCCCCCCCCCAGCCAGCCATACGATTTAGTTCAGAACGCCAACAATATCGAATTAACAACAACATAAAAAGAACAGTTATATGATTAAAATCCATTTATTTTTTCTCCCTTCAATTTTGAAGAATATTCCGTCACCCCTGGATGCATGGACACATGATATCGGTGATAATCATTAGGAAGGAAGGAAGGAAGGAAGGAAGGAAGGAAGGAAGAGGGGTGAATGAGGAGGTTAAGGATGGGAACTATATAGGAGGTGGAGAAGGAGGGTGAAGGAGAAGGAAGAGGAGGGGAGAAGGGACAGATGGGGAGGTTGTGGAGAAGGGAAGGATAAAAAAAGGAGGAGGAGAATGGGAGGGAAAGGAGGAGGAAGAGAAGGAGAAGGAGGATGGAGGAGAAGGAAGAGGAGGAGGAGGGGAGAAGGAAAAGAGGGAGGTGGATGTGAAGGAGGGAAGGATAAAAAAGAGGAGGGAAGGATAAAAACGAGGAGGAGAGAAAGGAGAATGAGAAGGAGAAGGAGAAGGAGGGTGAAGGAGAAGGAAGAGGAGGAGGAGGGGAGAAGGGAAAGAGGGGAGGATGTGGAGGAGGGAAGGATAAAGAGGAGGAGGAAGATGGGAGGAAAAGGAGGAGGAGAAGGAGGGTGAAGGAGAAGGAAGAGGAGGAGGAGGGGAGAAGGAAAAGAGGGGAGAATGTGGAGGAGGAGGGAAGGATAAAGAGGAGGAGCAAGATTGGAGGAAAAGGAGGAGGAGAAGGAGGGTGGAGGAGAAGGAAGTGGACGAGGAGGGGAGGAAAGGGAGGAGGAGGCGGCGGGAGAAGAGAAAGAAGAGTAGTAGTAATATGAGTCATGAGGAGGAGAAACGTTCGAAGGAGGGGGAAGAAGAGAAGGAGGATGAAAAGGAAGAGTAAGCAGAGAAGAAAGAGGAGGCAGGGAGGAATGAAGAAAAATAAATGAAGTTAGAAATCATTTTTGTATAGCGCCATCAACCGTCAATTTACTTGCAGAAATAAAGGAGGAAGATGTGGCAAGAAGAGGAACTTTGAGGAGGAGGAGGAGGAGGAGGAGGAGGAGGAGGAGGAGAATGAAGAGGGAGGAGGATGGTGGGGGGGGGGGGAAAGGAGATGAGGAAGAAGGGGGGAGGTAGAGTTGGAGGAACATGATAAGGAGTAACCGTGGGGAGGAGGAGGTGGAGAGGGGAGATGGAGGCGGAAGAGAAAGAGAAGATTACGAGGGAGCTAGTTGTTGTTTTTTTTGGGGGGGGGGGGGGGAGGCAAATTACGGGTGATGACACAATATCAACCATTTTCACCTCGACATCACTCCTCCCCGACGAAGAAATGTAACACAACAAAACGAAAGAAAGCAGAGAACAAACAAACAATCAATGGAAACACAAAGAAAACAAACTTTTACAAAAAAAAACAAAAACAAATGTTAATTAGCGCCATTCAAAGAAATTTTTCTCTGAAACAAACTAATGAAAAATCATTTTGCTGGAAACTCTGGACATTTTTTTTCTCCGAAAAAGAACGATTTTAGTTTGAATTTATGCAAACACACACTTTCTTCTTCACATCAAAAGGTTCAATTTTCTACCACCTGTCAATGCAGACAAGGGACGCACCTCAAGTCTACAAGCTTTTTTTTAGAGGGGGTTCACATCTTAAGTAGAGAAATATTATGTGCGCAAAGCGCGAAATCCCTTGCGGCCGGGGTCCAGGGCCCGCTTAAGGGCCCTGGAAGCTCAGGGGTTTTAGATGCTCTCTGGTGCAATCTCTACCTTATTTCAGAGCATTTTACCCCAAATTTCTGACCCATACATCACAAATAATTTTACTTCTAAAACTTCAAAATCATGGGGAGACCAGCTCACATATGACTGTAGTTCATCACTTTATTGGATAAAACAGTCGAACAAAGGAAAATAATATACTAGTTACTATTACTGTATTACTTAGAGTCTACCGTAACTAACAGCCAGGGGCGTCGCTAGAACATTCTGAATGGCGGGGGGGGGGGGGGGGGGGGAGAGGTGTGACACCCAAATTTGCCGACAAAAATGCTGTACCCTAATCCCCTCCCCCCCCCCCCCCCCCCACACACACACACATAAATGATAATAAAAGAAAACTGCAGATGTAGAGATCTTGATCATATGGGTCCTTTTTTCGCAAAGAGGAGGCTGGCGCCTTTTGCCGAAATGTCGACTTTTCAATTTCTAAATTTTTGCGAGCGAGCGAAGCGAGCGTGCAATTAAAACAAAAATCATATCGAAAATGTACAGAAGTTACATACAGAAGTTACATAATGATTTGGGAACCTCGCTGCCCAAATTATGTGGATATTCTGGCACCTCACTGCCCGAATATGAAGTGGCGGTTGCCCGAATATTGGAACTTGGAAAATCCTCGGGGGGGGGGGGGGGTGGTGCTGCATCCCATTGCCGAAGGGGACGCCTTTTGCCCGAATATCAACTTTTCAATTTCTAAATGTTTGCGAGCAAGCAATTTTTAAAAAACTTTTCGTAGTGAAAATATACAGAAGTTACATACACAAAAGTTACATAATATTATTATCTGAGAACCTTGCAATGCTTCCCAAATATTGGATATTCCAGCACCTCGCTGCCCGAATATGAATATCAGAACTTTGAACATCTTCGGGGGGGGGGGGGAGGGGCTGCAGCTCATTGCCGAAGGGAGAAGCTTTTTGCCCTAATATTAAAATTCTAGTGTTCTTGCGAGCGAGCGAAGCGAGCGAGCAAAATTTTTAAAAACTTTTCATGTTGGAAATGTACAAAAGTTACATACACAAGTTACATAATATTCTTAACTGGGAACCTTGCTTCCCAAATATTTGGATATTCTAGCACCTTGCTGCTCGAATATCAATATCGGAACTTTGAAAATCTACGGGGCGGGGCAGGGGGGCTACAGCCCATTGCCGAAGGGGAATGCCTTTTGCCCGAATATTAAAATTCCAGTGTTCTTGCGAGCGAGCGAAGCGAGCAAAAAAGAAATTGACCAGTTTTTCCTTTTTTTTTTTCTTCCCTTCCTTTTTCTTTTCCTTCTTTTCTTTCTGTTTTTTTTTTTTTTCTTTCCTTTTTTTTTTTTTTTTTTTTTTCTACTTTCTCTTTTCTCCTTTTCCTTATCTCTGTCCTCTTCCCTCTTCCTTTTTCCCCTCCTTTTTTTTGCCGGCAGAGGTGGCGCATTTGCCGACAACAATTTTGAGTGGGGGGTTTAACACCCCCCACACCCCTCCCCTATCGACACCCCTGCTAACAGCCTGACAATACATCTTGATATGGCGTCATTGATCAAAATTTGTACCATTTACACGATGTTTAGATTCAGTTGGTTGATAGCAATAATCCCCAGCTGGATGTAGGCGTACAGTGTCTTGCACTAGGGCGTCTTTGGTTTTTTTTTTTTTGGGGGGGGGGGGGCTCTTTTGTGGCACAACCGAAGTTTGAAACAAAGGCATTCATATATTACACCACACAAAAGCAAAAACTGATTTTTTTTTTTTTGTTCAGTGTGTGTAAATTTTCTTAGCTCCATTCAACCACAAAAAAATGACTTTTTAAAACTTTTTTTTTTCCTAAGGGGGGGGGGGGGGGGGGGGGGGGGTTCGCGCGCACCCCGCGCACCCATAGTTTGTACGGTATTGCACCTTTTCGATTCCCAGCCCCTCTGAAAGGAAATCTGTGTAAGACCGATCTCTGTACATAGGCCGTGACTAGACTGCGATGAACCAAAGATCAAGAGAGCTGATGGGCTGAATGATCTGTGAACGTATAGTCCGGGATCCATTGCTCACATTGAGTGTTTGACTATTGAGTGTTTATTCGACATTATTGATACATTTGAGCAAGTGTTCACTGACTTCTGTCATTAGAAAATTAACCACGGCTCTCACGCACTGCTTAGCACTGAGGCGGAAGCTTCCGTCCAGCTCAGCTCCCCGGCCCGAGGTACGCGTCCAGGCAACCTGTAAATAATTAGCTTCACATATCACTGTATCAGCTGTCAACGGGAGTATTCGCATCTACTACTACTACTACTACCATCTATCAGCCACCACTGCGGTGAAAAATCTTCAGGAAACACCGCGATTGACCATCAGTATTTACTTGTAAGTAAAGATAATCTTGTAGCTTATGCTATAACCTAAAATGTACCTAACATAAAACATTACCAGTAACATTTATCTGGTATTATTATCAACTGATGCATGATAATGTGTTGTTACTTTGCAAAATGATGATTTTGATTTGTAGAGCTATATATGATGCCTAACGTATAGCTGTAGCCTACCATTCTGTAGTAACACATTTACCTCTGCTTAACATAAAATTAAATGCTGAGCAATTGCATGATGAATTTAGCTATTTCAAAAGAATCCTGGCTTTGACAACACTGATCCCTACACAATGTTATTAGGCATGCCATGTTTAGATAGGTAATAAAGTGGTGTTGTCTTTTAATTATTCAACAGGTTGCTATTTCAGAAATGCCCTGCCAAATGGCAATGATGACCATGTATAATTTATGCCCTGGTCTACTTATAGTTGGCATATAGTAGATGAGGTGTATATAGGCATTATATCTTACCAGAATGATAAAGTACAACTTTTTCATGGGGATATGTCTATCATCTTTTATTATCTTCGTGATATTGGTAGATTATTTATTACCAGACAATGTGTAGTGTCGGGATGATGGGGGATGATGGGGAGTAGTTCCTCCCTTTCAGATGCTATCCAAATGTGGCAATGGTAGAGGGAAAAATAGAGAATATATATATATATATATATATATATATATATATATATATATATATATTATAAATAAATAGTAAATAAATAAATAAATAAATAATAAATATATATATATATATATTATATATATATATATATATATATATATATATATATATATATATATATATATATATATTTATATGTATTTTAAATGTGTAGTGAGGGCAGGGGGGGGGGGGTGTCATGGCCAAAGAAAAAAACAAGGAAACTTGGAAAGGAAAGGATAAAGTGGAGAATGGATCAGAAAGAAAGATCCTCCTGCAACCTCCAAGTAATCAGGGGCCCAGTGAATTTGCATTTCATCCATTGAGTAGTAACACCATTAGGACCAATGTGCATCACCACTGGGAGATGATTCGGTTAATTTAAAACACATATTAGTCCGTGGTCATAAGGGTCAAATTACATGTAAATATAAATCTTTATAGCTCAACGGTTGAAATATAATTATAGTAATGACATCACCTTTTTCTTATTTTTGAATTAGTGATTATGAACCAATTTCCAATTATAAAATGATTGTGTTGTGAACAAAATGAATTATGTTGTCAGTTAAACAGAGTGTGTGGTTGAGAGCCAAACTGATATTTTGATGTATGAAACTAGCAATTGAAGCCTAGCAATTATTAGCAATATACACTGTACTGCAATTTCAGGACTAAAAAATGAAAAAAAAAATGTCATTAATCATAAACTGTTAAGAACATTATAATCAACTTCCTCTCTGCAGCCAATTTGAGAAGTGAAATGGAATGAAAAAATGTAATGAACTATACGGACATAACATTGTTCAAATTCCCTATATTGCAGTGCCTCATTGGACATGATGAATAGAACTATTGTTCTCATTGCAAGCATAATTTTCTGGGGTAATTGCTAGTTTGATAGATAAGGCCCAATAAGTCAGACTGCTTTTGCATAACAATTACACCATTCCGGCTTTCAACAGGTGGTGGGGTGGGGGGGGGGGGGGGTACAGCCATGGGCCACAATTCTCTAAAGGTTGTTGATAGCTGGATTACAACAGGGAATTTGGCAAATTTTCTCTTTCAGCTTGAAAAAAAAGAAGATTCTTCTGCATCTCTCATACATTAGCCAGTGAAGATTGAGAGATTATTCTGTTTATACTGGAGACATTATCATATAACCATTTGGTTTCAGATCTAGGTTTGATTATACATCAAACGGATGTCATTTGTGGCTTTGCCTAAGTTATGGGTGTGAGGTTTGAATCCCTGCCATATCACCAATGTTCATGGCAAGACATTAATCTACATTTGCCACTCTCCACACAGGTGTAGGTGCTAGGTACCCGGTAGGATGTTATATTCTTTGAATGCTTCCTGTGCTGGCTTATGGCAGCTGGGCCAAAGCCAAGGTGCATGTAATAGTAGCACTTTGTAGGTGCTTGAACATCCCCTGGGATGGATATGTATGCCAGTGAAAAAAATAAGCGAGCCACCGTCAAATAATATTTCTGCCCATGGGTCGTAGTGCACTAAAATCTCTGAACACAATAGGTGGTCTTCACAGTAGCCCTCGCGAAAGAAATTTTAATTTTTACACTGATGTATGCAATATAAATTCAGCTATTATTATTATTATTATTATTATTATTATCATTTATCTTGCCATTAACCCCCCCCCCCCCCCAAAGGAAAACAAATCTGACAGATTGACTTTGTATGGTTCATACCATTACTTTAACTTACAATCTATTCAATTGCAGCTGAAAGTTTTCACAAGATGGCTTTGTCATCCTTCCATACCTGAACCCCACATCTGATTCTTCATCCTCTAAAATTTTCATCTACTTTTTTCACACCTTTTTCTGCATTTGCACGTTGACATGCACTTTTTGGCAGCGCTCATCCTCCATCTAAAGTAATGCTCATTTCACAACGGGCTGAGCAATGTGCAGCCATGCAGCCGTAGACAGCAAGGTCTAAATTAATAGATGCCCTTTTACAACCATCTCTGTGTTTCTCCTTCAGACTGTCTTGCCTGATTCACCTTCTACACTGCTTTATTCATTGGACCCCTTGCATGGAAGAAAAAGCAGTGGCTTGTTATCTTTCTCTAGCACTATGTTTGGGGTATGTTTAGTGTATCTTAAGTTTAAAGCTCTCTTTAAATCTTATTTTCAGTGGGTATCAATTATGTAAGTAGTATAAATGTAAATGGCATGTAACTTGTAATTTTAAATAAGTGCAAGACTGTAATTTCTTTAGTATGGTGTTTTCTGGAGCTTATGATTCGTTGAATGGCTTTTGCAGGACTTGTCACATTAAGATTAAACCAAGGTATGTGAATTGGGTGGAAATCCAATCACTCCAAATTGTGAATGAATTCAATCATGCATTCTTTGACAGCAAGGCCTCAAATTATTCCTTCATACAGCCCTTGCTGTGTTTCTCCTTCAGACCGAGTCACTCTCTACCATGCCTTATTCATAAGCCTTCATGCAAGGAAGAAAAGAGAATGCTTGGTACCTTTCTTCAGGGTATATGTGGAGATAATATAGTGTGTGTTCCTTTCTTTGTCATCTGTACCTTTTAATTTTATGTTGGATAGTTATAACATTATTGTAGTATCAGTTTAGTAGATAGAAAGGCTTAAATTAATAGATGCCCTTTTACAACCATTGCTTTGTTTCTCCTTTAGACTTGCTTGTCAGAATTCTTTCTACAATGCCTTATTCATAGGACTTCTTGCAAGGAAGAAAAGGGGAAATTTTAATTTAGACTAGCGTTTGTTTCTCCTTTAGACTTGCTTGTCAGAATTCTTTCTACAATGCCTTATTCATAGGACTTCTTGCAAGGAAGAAAAGGGGAAATTTTAATTTAGACTAGCGTTTGTGGAGATACGATAGTGTACACTGTGTTCTTTCTTTGTAGGACTTGCCACTTTAAGATTAAGCTGTGTGAGAATTGGGTGGAAAATCCAATGACTCTGTATTGTGAATGAATTCAATCATGCAGTCTTAGATAGCAAGGCCTTTGGATGGTGGTCCAGTGGATAAGTCCCCAGACTGTGGACCACAAGGTACAGGGTTCAAATCCCTTTCACAGCACTAGTGTCTTTTGGCAAGACATTAATCTACATTTGCCACACTTGACCCAGGTGAGGTAAATGGGTACCTGGGAGGAATTAATTCCTTGAAATGCTAGAGCGCCGTAAGTGCAGCCATGCTAAAGCCAGGGTCATAATTGTGGAGCACTGGGAGTGTCAAGTCTGACTGACATGTGCTCTATACAAGAACCCACTATTATTATTATTATTATTACTTGCAACCCTCTCTGTGTTTCTACTTTAAACTGAATCATTCTCTACAATGCCTTATTCATAGGACAAGCAAAAAAAAAAGAGGATGTGTGATATCTTTCTGCAGAGTTATGTTCTTTTCAAAAAACATCCGAAAACATACCTTTACAATTCTTCTTGATTTGTTTTGTTCATAGACTGAGGGACAGTGCATTGTATCCTCTAGAAAAGGTGCTGTATAAATCCAATTATTATTATCATTATTATTTTCTGTGACTTTGTACAACACAGTGTACCTTTTTCCTGATTTTATAGGTTTTAATATTTTAGTTGCATATATTTATTTATCAGAGGAATGATTGTAATTTCTTTTTGCAATTTTTTACCACCTCCCCCAATGGCTATTGCAGGCCTTTTCACTGTGGCATGAGAAATTGATGAAATATTAGAGGAAACCACTCCTCCCCAAATTATGAATGGAAGTAAGTTTGCAATATAGAGAAAGTGATTTGTGTGAGATGTTAAAATAGAGAATCCAGGTTATTGATTGTTGTCAGTAAAAGGATTTAAATCACCATCACCAAAATTGAGGATATTTTGAGAATGAAAGTGCCTACATGTCAGAGGACAGTTCTTCAAAATATCAAGAAATTTGTTATAAATATTTATAAAGTTCTTATCAATATCCTCTTTCCTGCGAAAAGTATTGGAAATGTTCTAGATTTTGTCTATTTTTATGGTTGAAAATGCATATAAATGAAGAAGGAGGTCCCTTTTTTGTGTGTGATTTGAGACTGCAATTTGAACCCTGACAAACATCTTTCTCTCCCAGTTCCCACTTCTCTGAAGAGAAGTAGGGTAAGACTGTGTACCTTCAGTCTATCGTCACTCTGGCATACACATATTCGTATTGATTTGGGCGAAGGTGAGTGGGAGGAACGCATTCCCTTGCATACATTATGCTCTCGGGCGGGCGAGAGCTGCACTCTGATTACGGTGGCGGGGAGAATTTAGTCATAGGTATTTTTGTCACTGATTTGTTTGCATCTTGTGTTTGAGGGCTTTCTGGATGGAGAAAGAAGGAGGGAGGGAGAGAGAGAGAGAGAGAGAGAGAGAGGAGGCAGAGAAAGAGAGAGAGAGAGAGAAAGGGGGAGGGAGAGAAGGGGGAGAACAAATTGGAAGGAGGGCAGAAAGACGAGGAGGGATGAATGAGAGAGAGAGAGGAAGAGAGAGGAAGAGAGAGATAGAGATAGAGAGATGGGGATAGAAGGGAGAAAAGTGAAGAGTAAAGATTGAAGGGAGAGTGAGGGAGAGAGGGATAGAGAGAAATAAAAGCAAAGAAGGAGAGAGAATAAATAAGAGGTTGACATTGAGATAGAAGGAAATATGTCCCTGGTCTTTATTCTCACATCAAGATGTTCATGATTCATTCATGATCATATGAGGATTTTGTATTTGAAATGGTACTACAAATAAACAAAATGTATGTGACGAATGTTGACATGTCATTTACATGCCCTTCAAAACCTGTTCATCCTCACATCATTCACAAACTGCCCGTGGCACGAAAGGACAGTTTCCATGCATGAACACACTTTTGAATACGTACACTAGAGGCTGCTGTTGCAGGATTTTCAATTATTCTGGGAATGAGCCAAAATATATAATTTGTTTATCTGTCTTGATGTTTTTCAATAATTTTACAGACCAAAGATGTTGATAATAAATCCCCCAAATAACTAGGAATCTCATGATTAGCTTTACATGTTTATTCGTTCTGAAGGCAGCAGATGTTTCTGAAAAGAGACTTGTACAGTATATGTATTTGCTTTGTAAACAACCTATCCCCTCTTTCCAAAAAAAAAAAAAATTACCTTGGAAGGTTGATATAGGAGCCCTTATAAAGTAAATATGTGCAAAATATTGTAAGGTACAAATTTTATTTTTGAAATACACTTTGAAATCAGTCCAAATTAATATTGGAACCTAGATTTCCTTTGAAATCAACCTCTAGTTATCTTTAAGTGCTTCATATAGGTGGTACAAATCTGAACTTTAAAAAAATTCTTGTTAAACCCTTTCCATGCCACCAGATTTTTGTCAATTGCTGAAAAATGAACTTTCAAGAGTTAAATATTAATTTTCAATGAGTTTTTTCTTGAGCAAACTAGGCAAAGATATCACATAAGAGTAAACATTATACTGAAGGCACAGGTTTCTCTATGATGAAGAATTTTCAAGCCATTCTGAGCTTAAACGAAATGTTCAACACTTAAATTTTGGGGCGGGATTTGCCACCCACGGCATTGGTAGGGGTTAAAATCAAACATGAAGAGTTCATTTACTAAAAGTGGATCATTTTTCTTACAAATTTTAGGAAGGTTTGTTTCATTATTCTAAAAGGAAAACAATTTGACTGCTTTTTCGGCCATGTGAAGATATTCAAATGTATCTTTGAAAATCTATGAAATCTATGAAATCTGCAACTACAAAAAATCTTTGATTTGTGAAGCTATAAGGCAGACAGGTGATTTGTGAAGCTATAAGGCAGGTCTGTAAAAGAAGATTGCATAATTATTGTCTAATGTCAGTTAACAAGATCACAGAGAAGTGGGCTTATCCGGACTCATGAGTCAAGACAGATATTATTATTAACACATTTTGATTTAAAGTTTAGTTATGAAATACTTGTGTTGCTGTTATTTCATTTCAAAGTATTGTGTAGAATGTGTTATCACTAGTTTACCACTAAATTTGTGCCTGTAGTGTGATTTTGGCTACCTAAAAGCAATATAGCAATCATGCATTTGCTCTACAAGAGCTCTTTGTGTGATTGTGTGGGTGCATCAGTTCCTAATATTTACATAAACAAAGATCCTCATACTTGGGGATTAATTGTTTGCTTTTTGCATGTAGGGGGTCAGTTCACATCAATTGGCAAATTCTGAATCTGAAGGAGGAACTACATACATGCAGGTTAAAAAAAATCCCTGTATTGATAATGTATTACAGGCCTATGTAATTTCTCTCTTTGCATCAAGTCTTGAGATTAAATACATACTGTTTTTTATTCATTGTCATGTGGAAAACAACAAAAATCATTGCTTTTAAATAATAGTATCCTGTTTATAATATGTGGTGAAATGAAAAAAAAAAAGGGATGGCAGTGTCAAAATATGTACAGTCAGTGTAAGGTATCATATTTGCTTTCTACTTTTAAAGAACAAACATATAAAAAGCAAAGTTCGATTTAGTTTGTCATCTTCACCTGCTTCTTTTGTATATGCCTGCCTCCTTTTTTACATTATTTCATTCTTTTTGGACATGAAATAAGCGTACGCAGGAGGAATCTAGTTATAAAGTACATTATTCATTAAAATATGTAAACTTGTTTTCAGCCTTTTAGTGCAAGGACATATGCAATTTCGCCAAGAAAATAAATTTTTAATGAAGTTTACTCCAAAGATAACAATTGTTTGTGGAAACTCCTACTCATCATTTTTGTAAAATCTTGACAAGAAACATGGAATAAATCTACTTGGTCTAATCTAAGGCTTTGTCAGCTCACAGAAAAACAAAGTAATACATAATTAAGTCATAAAAAGGCTTATTCTTAACAACAACAACTGAGATGGCGTAAATATTCATATTTTGAATGACAGTGCTGTAAAAACCAACAACAACAACAACATAATGTGAACAGAGCTAATAGAAGTTGCATGGTTACCAAGCTAGACTCAAAGGTCATAGTAATAATTAGAAGAAAATAGATGTAATGCTTGATTTTTTCATGCTCTGTTGACCTCTAACCAACTGTTGACAGGTTCTCCAATTGTCCAATTCAGGATTCTTTCCTTGATATTTGATTAAGAACAATTAAGAGCATTGTAAATAATGTAAACTGTGAAACAGGAGCCTTTGGGGGAATTTGGAAAAGGAATGAGATGATATAAGCATGAACCTGTTCTGTAGTCTAAAGGTACATGATGTATGAGTCAAAGTCCACTGAATTTTCTTACGTTTCTTGTTAATGGCTGTAACCTGTCCAAATATGGTATGAAATATTAAAAGCTTAGAAGAAGAGGATTAGATGGACATTTCTACTGTAGAAGGGCATACAAATATAACATGGACTACAACTTAATCTGTAAAAAGTCAATTTGCCAGATTAAGTAAATGTCAATATCAGTAATAATCTTGTAGTTTTCCAGATTAAGGAAGCATCTAGAAAATTTCTTCTGCCAATGGTAGTTATGTGACAGAATTTTTGTCACAGATGTTTAAGCCCGGCTGAAATTTCAAAATAATGAAACTTTCAAAAAAAGATGAAAATAGGAAAATGGAAATAGAGTAGAAAGAAGGATATAGAAAATTGAAAAAGAAAATTAAATAGTGTACCAATCTTCCATATTCTATTTTCTTTTTAGATATTTTATCATGGTCAATTTATTTCTATTTGTAAAACTGAGTAGAAAATGTGATGTTGGCCCAATTGTATATTTTTTTCTTCTGAATTATTCATCTGCATCTTGATTGAAAGCGGATACTATGAGAGAGAAGAAGCTCATCTCCATAGTCTAGATGCATGAATCCAATTTCCTCATTTTCAAAGCTATTAGTGTAGCATCACTTAATAATTCAGTTGCTACTCCATCAAATAGATATGTTCTCTAAACCTCATAAGGCTTTCCTTAAAAATCATATCTCCACAGTGATTCTCCATTCTGGTTTTCATTCGAAAACCTGTTAGTACTCTGCTTATTAGAAATGAATGTGTATTTCATGGAAATTGTAGTAAAATAAATAAATCATGACTGCAGTTATGATGTATATATGACATGAAAATGTAAAAGAATAGATCCATTATTCTAATTAAGATTATAAGACAAAGCTGCATATGTTGAAGAGAGGATAACGCTTCTTTCTTAAAAGGAATGGCTGTGTGGGTAGCATAACAGGCAAATATTCATCGCATCTGACTCGTAATTTGGAACATGACACAAATTCCAATTAACAAGAGAGTCCTCGTTAGGTATTGCCCTATAGAGCAGCGTTCATTAGACTCCGACAATGCCCTCCGATCATGTCATTACCCCATAAAATTACATCCAATCGTCAGACGGAGATGGTGTCTGGCCGTCGGCTCTTTTTTTTTTTAGTCTCCCCCTGGCAGTGGTTTCCTCTGCGTTCACGAAATGCACGTCGGCCACATTATACGCAGGTTGGAGCTAGTCTTGGATCAAAGTCTGGTTTTATAGTCTTGGGAGATGTGACATGAAACCTCAAACTTTTTTTAAAAAATAGTATAATTAATGGCATGGTTGTTGATATTAAATAATACATTGAAAAACATTATATAATAAGATAACATAAAACAAGTACAGTGAAACCTGTATATAAAGACCACCAAAGGGAGCAGAGAAAAGTGGTCTTTATTGGCAGGTGTTCTTTATCAGCAGGTGGTTTTTGCACAGATTCCTTTGGTACATGTTTCAGTGAGAACAATTGTTCAAAGGAAACAAAAAAAATGTGTATTTATAGACAGGTGACCTCTTTATACAGGTAGTCACTAATGCAGGTTTGACTGTATGATGAATGAAGCAGACATCACTATTTCACAGAAATCCCAAAGTGTTTGTTTCCCTAGACTAGTGGTGAGAGGAGGGAATTTGAATCCTCTTCACCAGACCAAATGCACGGATGTGCAGCTTTTTATGCGGAGAGCAATATTCAGAGCTCCAGTCCCCCACATAAAGGGCTTCATCGTTGTGTGTGTGTGTGTCGCCGTGACCGTCCTCACGTTGTGACAGCGCAGGAGGCAATCTTCAGCTCGCAGGCGGCTAAGACGGGAATGAATAAAGGCGTAATTGCGCCAGAGTGGAGCATCTCTTGTCAGATCTTGGTTGGGATTTGCTTTCGGATGGGCCGTGGTGATCGCATGTAATCTGGTTGCTGTGTCTGTCGATTCCCGGCCGATTAATCAGGCCTCCCAAAGACGAGCCTTTGATTTGAAGAGAGAGAGAGAGAACTTCGATTGCTTCTTATCTATCAAGGTATTTGAACCGATCAAAACGTTTTTTTTTTGTCAGATATCTAAACCTTTTTAAATTGTCCTTGGAGTTCGTTGTCATCCAGGAACTCATGCTATTTTATAGGAGGGATTCGTCTTTGGAGTATATTGTCTTGCTTTAAGTCTAATGGGTTAAGAACTTGAGAGCTATTGACGCAATATGTGACGTAAAGCTGAATTGATTTCAATTCAATTCTACTTCCCTTGGTAGCTTTTTTGATGAGATAAAAGCAGGAGTTTGAGTGTATCATAGCAGACATCCTTTTTTTTCTTTCTAACTTTTTGTACGGAACTCTAGCTTTGTTTGCATGATATATTTGTCTCTACAATTTATTACATTTGACATTTGACACAACCACAAAGAATTTTAAGAAATCTACTCAAGGGATATTTCAATACCTTACTGTATTGTCTGTCATGTTCAGATTAATGTGATTTGGCATTTGTAATGTTCACACATATCAAAAGGTAATGCAAAGGCTATCGAAGAGGAGTTAGGTTGGATCTTGGAAGATCTTCGCGATCATGTCATGTGAATGTTCCTTAGTTTCTTGTAGGGAGTTTTTTAGCTCGAGAGAAAATACCCTTTTAACTGATTTCTAAAGGGAATGTGTTGATATTGCACTGACGAATACTTCTTTTGCCTCATTTTGAACTCCACCATAAACCCTTTGCATGTTCATCTATATGTATTTCTCTCCCTCTGTTTCTCTATATCCATGTTCACTCCATCCACTCCTCACGGTCACCCATTACATTTACCCAGCATTCACCTGTTCATCTCAGAATGAAATAGAATTAAGTTGTTTGCTCATCAATTTCCAATCAATTTTCTCCTCGACTCCCGTCCAGAGTATACCAATTTGAAGGTGGGCAATTACATCACCCTTGCTTGATTTGCTTTGTGCCGTTTGTTTGGGAATGTCATGGTTGATTAAAATATTAAAACAGTTTCCAAACTTGCGTTGCAATTACAATCGATTTGACGTAAGAGGTGCATTGTGGTACGTGCAGGGAATTTTTTGGTTCCTTGTTCTTCTTAATCCATGAAACATTTTCAATCGAGAAAGTATGTAGTGATGATGTAGGTCTTTTTTTTAGAGTAATGCTTGAATGGACAGAGTTGGTAAAAGCAAAGAGTTGAATTACAGAGCGAGCTATACCCGTAGGATAGCTCCTTGGTAAAATTCAAAGGGGAAAAAACTTTATTTTATTGATTTTCATATTTTTGGATACACATATTTGGGGGTATGATGATGGACTTGATGGTAGTTAAGGATGATGATGATGATTGATGGGTATGAAAATGATGAGAGTGGTGATGATGATGATGATGGTATCATAAGATGATGGTTGTCACGGTGATGATGAAGATTTAGTAGTTACATTCACACGATTGGAGCTAAACTTTAAGTTTCGCTTGTAGTTTCAAAACTTTAAGTTAACTTGTAGTTATCTTGTAGTTTCAGACCATATGAACGGACTTGTAGTTTCAAAACTTTAAGTTTACTTGTAGTTCTAAGGCCAAAACCACAAACGGGGGGGGGGGGGGTCCTCCGTCGCAGTTTTGGCCCATGTGAACGGAATAAAATAAGTTTCACAAGCTTGTGGTTAAGGATGACCTCTCTGCTCATGTTAAACTTCCGGTCATACACTTTGCGCAAATTATGAACACAGGATCTGTGTGTGTACTGTACACTAATCGGTAGTATCTACTTCTTGGGTTAACCACAACAATTGTTTGGTGGTGATGATTGATGGTATTCATGATGATGATGATGAATATTATGATGGTAGTCAAAATGATAAATATAAATAAGATGATAGTTCTAATATAATAATGATAATGATGATGATATTCCTGATATAATTATGATGTACTCATGATGATGATGGTGATGATGATGGTACATAATGATGATGATGATTGATGGTATTCATGATGATGAATATGACGATGGTAGTCATGATGATGATGGCAGTGATAATAACATTAATGGGGATATCATGAGTGTAGATAATAACAACAATCAAAATTTATCTTCATTCTCATTTCCAGGTACATTACATATAGATGAACCATGGGTAGGAAGCTAAATCTCTCTCACCTTTCAGACCAAGAATGTCGAAAAGTCCTAGATGTCATCCAGCGAGACTTTAGGGTGCGCCACGATGAGAAGGAACGTTTCACGTGAGTACAGCTCTGAAATGTTCCCCAAATATTAAATAATATTCCGTGTTGTTTATAAAGCTCTTAGCGGAATTGCATTGCCCTTCAATTTAAATTCAAGCTAGACTTGTCTCTTGATTGAAAAATACTGGCTCGTGTTTATTCAATGAAACCTGTTTATAAAGACCACTCAAGGGAGACAAGAAAAATGAAATCTTTATGTTCAGGTGGTCTACATATGCAGGTTACTTTTGTGCAGGTTTCAACGAGAAACACTTTTCAGGAATGTGGTCTTTATAGACAGGTGGTCTTTCGATATAAGTGTCCTCTAAAACAGGTTTCACTGTAATGTTCATGTATGAACCTGTGAAGGCTCTCACGCATATGCCGCAGTAAACTGCTTTGTTTTGTTTTTTTCACATGTACATGAATGATATTAAAGTGGGAATGAAAAAAGGTAGCTGTGTGCAACAAAGGCCAGTACATGCGTACTCACTGATCTGCTCCTTATAAGATATACAAAAGTGAAGCGTATTACACTTAAAGGGTGACTAAATTAAAAAATTGATTGCCCATTTTTCGTAGGAAGGAGTCATCAGGAGCCAATAAATATCTATCACACACTTTTTTATGCATTCAGTCGTATTTCATAATCATTTGAAAAGTACATTTTTGCTGATTTACACAGTCATAAGCCCCGCCCCTAAAAAAAAACCATCGAGCGACATCATGATCACGTGATCTGTGACGTACGAGAAGTAAGGGAAAATATTCCACCAACCTATATACCGTGCGCGCCCGCAGGCCCCGGCAGGCCTAGCCCGGTGCCGAGCATGACATTCACCGCATCGACCATTTGCATCGCATATTTTCGTGTGTTTAATTCCTCACAATAACTTTGATTTTGGGACACAATTTCATCAGTAATGCCAAATCGGTGTATAGTTGCGGGCTGTAGCAAGACCCCTAAAGATGATGTAAGCCTACGTACATCATTTTCCTAAAGATGAAAATCTACGGAAATTGTGGGTCGCAACAGTATTCTCACACGGGCAGAGTGGCAAGGGCCAAGCGAGTGGAGTACAATTTGCAGTGATCACTTTTCTTCTCCAGCAGCTGCAGCAGCTTCACCCGCGGCCCCTTCACCATGCCCTGGCGCGTCTTCTGCGAGGGGTTCAAACATAATGGTCGAATTCCCCTTGCCACTGCACTTGAGCTTCTTCTCTTTCGGTATCGATAAATCATCTGATAAATCAGAGTTCGTATCTGGCTCAAAAAAGTCCTCCAAATCGGACTCGCGATCACTATCCATCTCTCTAAGTTACTCGAAGAATTCAGCCAAAAATCTAAGTCAGTACTACCATAGTACATGTAAAGCGAAGTAAAAAAAGGCGAGAGTGAAAACAAAACAAACAAAAGCGTTCACCAGTCGCTTAGTACGAGGGGGAACATAGTTGCCGTACTAAAGAAGTGTAGTACATTGCACAGACTCATAAAACGGCTGTGTACGCGTTTAAGACCAATGCAAAACTATCGTTCGGCAAGCTCAGATGGATGAGAACATTGTTCAAAGAAAAGTTAAAAAAACAAAACAAGAGCTGTATATTTGGGCAAAAGTATTCACTGATCTTAAAGAAAATATATTGATAACGATTATTCACTCCTTAGACTGTATTGATTAATTTCCCTTTTTCATAAATTGTCTGTTGAACAGAGGGGTCAAATAACGCATTGTGTGTACAATGTTACATTGCCGCAGCCTGTAGATCTTGTGCCTCTTACTCTTCATACGTCACTTGGGGGGTGTGACGTCAATTAGCCAATCAGCTCACGAGTTTTAAGGAACGGTCCCCAAACCTCTACTTTTCCCCCTTTTTCGCCAAAACGAGACATAATTTTGACAATCAATTGCCAGATTCGTGATTTGAATGCAAAAATACATGGAAACAGCACCCTTTTTCTCTCTAATTTAGTCACCCTTTTAATAAATATCCTCGGTAAACTGCCGAGCTTTACTGCTTCAAATGTGAACAAGGTTTTATGGTTCCTTCGCATCAGAGTAATAGGCTTCTGTATCTACCTGCCTATATGGAAGGAATGAGTAATAAATAGTTCATGTCAGATACATGTCTTTCTTTAGACGCATCGTAGAGAGCAATTATGATATTACTCCTGAGAAATGAAAACAGAGTGGTAGTAGTGACATTTGAAAAATTAAATGTCTGCTCTGGCCTTTTCATTTGAGTGGAACATTAAATGACACCAGAGCTATAAAGCAGAAGAAAGTAATGATTTGTTATTTGCCCACATGGCACATTAAGTCTAATGCACATCAGTATTAAATTGCACTTGGCATATATTCCCACATTCAAACTTGCCTGGGAAATATGATATTAATCCTGAAAGATTGAGCGATGCGAGGATTGTGACATTTGGAAATTAAAAAGCCTGCTCGGATTTATTTATGAGGAATCTGTCAAAATGCCGTATATACCCATCCGACTTGACAATTTGGATTTATTTGCCATTCCATATTGAACTTCAGTTATGCATGATATATACATGTATACCTCCATGTCTCTGACTAATTTGTACATACAGGCACCCAACCTATTGTAAACATAGGAGTGTGTGCAAATCAACCAATCAAACAAATGTTAGACGTTTAATAGATGAATATTGATTGGATAGTTAACAGGCAATGAGGAGGCTAGAAATTAGTGGGTATCGATATTTAGCAGTAAGGAAGTAATGTATATATTTACTCTTACATGTATTTACATAAAATGGTAACACAGACATGTGTAGCTTGTAGCCTTAATTGTAGGATATTATACCATTTTAGTAGTCCTGCTATAGCCCAGGGTGAGTTCGTAGAGTCCCGAACGAGTTTGTAGCGATTGCTACTGACTGGATCTGTGTCCAAAATGAGCTACCTTTCAAAGCTGCCAGGGCACTTCGTGTGTGTTACACGCATTTGTTGCAATAGTTTGCGCTCAAGATCATGTCTTATTCCCATGCTGTCTGATATGCCTTCCCAACCATTTCATTAGGGACTTTTTGATTGTGTGGATGAGAACGCTGTTCTCGTTCTCTAGCAGTGCCAAACGCTTGCCGTCTACTCATCCTGTCCACCTTGTTGGAACCCATTTCGATTTTAGTCGACGCATGTTCATGACGTCATGGCCCCGCCCCCTCCCAACTCCTGACTGGCACTGCTGAGGCTACGCAGTGCGCTCGTAGCGATTTCATCCATTTTGAGACCTGATGATGTCTTACGTCCTATAATCGAGGTGGACGTGAAAATCCTTGTGGACATGTTCTCGATTCAGTTACTGGACGTGGTAGAGAACATGGAGCATGCACAGTTTGTTCAAGTGACGTCGTCATGTAGCAGTCACAGTGTGGATCTGTGAATCTAAAACTCGCTATTGTAACATACAGCACCTTCACAACAAAATATTTCAATTTGAATCCAGTAGTGTGGATACCATTAACATTACACAGAATCTGCTTCCATTGCAGAGCCACTCTGCACTTGATCTGTTGTGAGAGGAGGGATAAGTTTGAAGTATAGATTATACTACCATTTGTGTCTGGACTGAGTCCAGACTCGACGCTCTTTAAGAGTGAATATGAAAGAAGTATAAATGGTGTTTTCAGATGTTAGATGTTAGTGTTTTCGGACTTGCAGCTTCACTACTGTGGAGGGAGGGATGAGTGCAAAGTGCAGTTGGAAGTACAATTCATTTGAGCTTTTGTGTCTGGACTGAGCATGGGCTCAACCTCTTAGGCCTGGAATGTGAACGAGGTATAAATGGTGTTTTCAGATGTTAAAAAAAGAATGTAGCCATTCCTAGTGGAAATACATTGTTTAATGCTAGAATTCTTTGAAGAGCTTTGGTGCCCATGGCAGAATGGTTTAAAAAAATGATTGCTGTATTTCATCTTAGCTTGCAAAACCAATGGTTGCAACTCTCATACCACAGGAATCCACCTTGTGGTGTGCATGCATTTTTTTTACACACCTCTTAACAACATATTGTACAAGCAGCCACCTCTTCTATACATGTTACCCACTTACAGAAAAACAAGGCTGTGCACTGGTTAAAAAAGCTGTCAGCAGGCCCAAGCTAGTTTGCATGGTGTTGAATTCTGTTTGTTTGTAATGTTAACTGTTTGTTCCTCTGCCTGTTCTGAACTGGCACAAATAGACTCAGATGTGGGAGGAAGACAGAAGAGAGAGAGAGAGAGAGAGAGAGAGAGAGAGAGAGAGAGAGAGAGAGAAAATGAGAGAGGGAGAGTGAGAAAAAGAATGTGAGTGACAGCTAGGGGGAGAGACAGACAGAGAAACAGAAAGACAGAGATATAGTTGGAAAGAAGGAGAGAGAGAGAGAGAGAGAAAGAGGGATACATTGGAGGAAGAGATTTGAAGGAAAGAGAGAAGCAGTGAAGCTAGAATCTCTGGAGAAACCCCAGAGGTACAGATGGAGAAGTGTAGCTGTAGGGATGGGCAAGGTTTGGGTGGAGATACTGATTAAAATCAATAAAGGATATGGGATGCATATATTTCTGCATTATAAAGCAATTGTTTAAAAGTGACAAGGTCCCTGCTTTGGGTAGAAAGAGAGTAAGAGAGAGATAGAGGGGTGGAAGAAATAGAAAGAGAGAGAGAGAGAGAGATAGAATTGAGATATGGAACCAGCTTGCTAGCCATACAAGCAGACAGTAAAACATATCTGATAGGGTAAAATTATCTTGAGGTTGAGGTATTAGCTACGCTAATTGAACTAGGAAGAAACAGAGATGGCAAACAAACTCCTTTAATTCATCTGATATAAACAGAGGTATAAAGCAGAAGGTATACCTCCTGAAACGAAGATTGGGAGGGTAGGATTAAGGACCCTCGCTAGACAAGTAAATGAGATATACTTGCAAACAGGGATTCATCACAAAGCTGGTTCCAGGAAAGCCTAATATACCCCCTGGCTAGCATTCATCCCACATTGTATACCCATGAGGTGCACATCAGGAAAACAAGCGTAATGCTTATCACTCTTAGCTTTTGCGGCCTCAGACAATGCTACATGTATGTAATTAGTATAAAGCCTTTTTTGCTGGGGTACACCGCTGCAGAATGAAATGACATTTTAGTGTAGTGTGCATAAAAAATCTGTATCCATAACACATAAATTACAGGTTACATGAATTAGAGGATACACATAGAAGCCTTTTCGCTCATCTTTTATTTTTTACCCTCATACACTAACCATTGATGTGCAAATAAATTGGTTTTTATTTTGCCCGCTGCATTACTTATGAACGTGGTTTATAGAACCATTTGTTAATCAGGCTTTGGACAAATGCGTTAAAGATAAAGTTGAGTTCTGGTCATGCGATTACATTCTGAAAGAAACTGTCTCGAAGCAACTGGGAACAGTTGATCATGTCTAGATAAGAATTGGTGTATGCTGTGAGGTTTTGGAATCATCAAAATAATAATAAATTGACCCATTCTCACTGAAAAGTACATGCACTGCACAGGGAAATGGGTATTCAGGATTGCACACATATGTGGCATGAATTTTTGGCCCGAACACTTTAGCTTTTTCTTGTCATATTTCGAATATGATATTTGAAGAGCAATCCTTTTCCGAGGACATCTCTACTATGATGTTCTTCCAAATTGACATAAAAGGAATGAGAAAGCTCACAAATTATTTTTCTACTTTCCCAGAACTCAACCTTCTCTTTAAACAATGTACAATGCATTGAACAAGCAGACACAAAATGAAATTTCCGTTTTAATCTCTCTAGATATTGATTCAGGTATATTGGATCCTAGCATCTAGTGGTGTAAATAGACATTGATTTAAGATTTTAACCTCCACACATACCAGCTTTAATTGAATTAGTACAGATTTGGCACCTATGCGACATGTGTATGTTATGTTCCCTTCTGAGTAACTTTACATCTATAGTAGATCATAAAGAGTTAATCTGGATGTGTATATATTGCTTATTACCATGCATTGTCTCTAAGTACAGAAAGTGCTTTACAGATTTTATGACCCTAGTCTTCGAATTCATCCACTGTGTGCACCATCTCCACTCCCAGGGGAGAGTATTCCTACCATCACTTTCATCATTATACCAGGGCCCTGTTTCATAAAACTTGTTATCAGTAACAAGTAACCAATGTTAACTGGTAATTAGAGGAAGTATGTTGAGCATATCTCACTCTTCTCAAGCTACTCTATCCACTTTTCTTTTTCATCTTTCTCACAGCGCATAGGGACATATTGTGATATGCGCTATATAAGTATGGTATATTATTATTATTATTATTAACAAGTTACAATAATTGTTATAAGCTACTGAAATCCTTGAATCTGATAGGCTGTGACCGAATTTGTCATAAAAATGAGACAGTTGTTATTGATGACAAGTTTTATGAAACAGGGCCCAGGTCCCCATTTCTCTCTTGGGTATGGAGCAACAAATGTAGCTTGATATCTTGCCAAAGGACACATTAAGTGCTGTGCCGAGGCTTGAACCCTCAACCTTTGCCTCTCCAGTCAAGTGCTCAATACACTCGACTACAACACCTCCACTGAGATAAATCTCCTTTTCAGGATATATTACACACATAGGCATTGAGCAGTACAGTGTAAGGAGTTGTTGAAAGTGTAAGAATGTTGCTTTGTATGATGAAGTAAAACTTGCAATGAATTAAACAAGTGCATTTGTTACCCATGGGAGTTAATTGCGGTGTATTACAAATACAAACAACAATGTTTCTTTCATAGATATAAAACTGTATCTACATTTGTCATTGAAGGTGTGAGAAATAACCCTTTTATGTCTTTTTTTTATTGCTAAGTTTGCATCTTTTGCAGATTTGCAATACTCTGCCAACATTTGCCCCAAGTTTTTTGGTAAAAGATACATGCCTTTATTGTTACTTATGTTCAGATTTAAATTACATTGTTTAAATGGATAACATTTTCTCCAACACCAATTCTCTGTTATTTTAATGAAACAGTGTTCAAAATAATGTTGATCAAACCAATATAGATCTGGTACAACATATGCAAGGAAATTTTTGTGTTGAAAATTTCAAAAGAGCCCTCATGAGAAGAAAATGATATAGTTCTGCTGAAGCCCATGTTTAATTGATGAGATTTCTATTTGAAAAGAGCAGAGGATGGTGGAAAAATATTATTTCAGGCTCCCGCTCTGACTCCATTTTGCCTACGTTGGATGGCGTCAACGGCTCTATGGGGGCTCTCCAACTGCATAATTCAATGCTATCCCAAGGGGTAGCTTTGTGGATTCTACAACAGAGATATATATAGAAATGTTGCTTATTCTGAACAAAATGCTGTGCAGTAGAAAATGTTGTTGAAGCAAATAAATTGCTACATTTTCTCCTCGTTAGACAGCTTTTGGGGGTTCTACAAAACTCATCCCTGTTTTCCATGGGCAACCCCGATATGCTGACGAGGCAACCATAGCAAAATGGTAGGAATACCCAATTTGGCAAGCAAGGCACTAACTTCAACATTGTGCTGTATAAGTTTTATAATAAAATTCATGGATGTTCGAGCAGAAGTGCTATAAAGATTTAGATCCAGAGACCAGACAAATTTCCTTTCTCCACAGGTTATTTTCATATGGCTGGGTTGGTAGGGAATATGAATGGCTGAGAGCCATAAGGACATTGTCTTATATCCTTTAGTAGTTTAACATTGTGTTATCGCTCGTCTGGCACTCAACATGCAATAAAAAAGTGTAAATGTGGGTGCATTTTACTGAAATTTACGTTTATATACTGTTTATTTATTACTAAGCCTAAGAAGATTTAATAACAAATACCTGTAGGAGTATCGCCTTATTTATAAAGCTGCCCATAATCTAAAAAACAAGTATAATTGGCAAATATTTGTCTCCGGTATTTGCATTTTAACTAGAAATGTGGGCGCATTTAAAGATCATGCATGCAAATTTTAACAAGAGATAATAATCAGGTAGTGAAGCTACATGCCTATTCTCAATCCGATACTCAGACACACATGAAATAATTGGATGAGGCATTTTCAGTGTTTACAAAAGTAAGATATTTACTTTTTGGGGACTGAGTAGTTAAAGAGATACAGTTCTGTACAAATATTATTTTTCAGATAACAACATTTTAAAAGTATGAAGTAATGATGTTTTAAATCCAACAAAAACAACGGTGCAGTTCTGGCTGTCTTTTAAGAGATCTTTAATTTAGCCATTGTCAGGATTTCCAATCAGATTTTGGCTTTTTTCCTGGCATTTTTTATTTCCTTAGAGAAGTCTGAGTTATTTAATTTGGAGGAAAAATTTTTTATTGAATTTTTTTCTTGAATAAAGCCATACAACTGAATTACATTATGTTGCATCTCGCTTGCAGTGAAAAGGTGGAATTAACACCGTGTATTAACATTCTCATAGCATGAGGACATTAGTTCACACATAACTCTCCTGGGATTTCCATAGATGCAACAAGAAAAATACATTTTCACCAAATCCATGACCTTAACCAAATATATGTATTGCCTTTGTAACACATCTATGCATCCATGTAAAGAACAATGTTAGCACATAATAATGCATACACTACTAATGCAATCTTGAGTATATCAGAGGTATTAATTAAGACATTCAGTGAATTTTGTATCATATGTAAAAGCAAAATAAGAAATGCAAATAGAAATCCTAATTACTCATGTGTTTACTGAATTATTCCCTAGGCCAGTGTGACATACATTGTTTTCAAGATGCATAATGCACTTTCCTCTTTATCTGATGAGAAAGTAGCGACTAATTAGGTTAATATGATTAAATATGTAACAGCCCCAGGGGTGAGGTTAATCATTCAGTACTAATTAATTTGTAAATAAAACCATCTGTATCAATTCGATTTACATTTGCAGTTCTTTCGTCAAGTCCGCAAATTCTTTACATGAAGATGTGCCCATCTTTTTAAACTAACTAAATGCACATTTCCATTGGATTTAAGTGGTAATATCTCAGTCTTAGAATTCAGTTGGTTCAAGATTATACATTAGTACACGCTGTTGGTCAAGGTCTTGAATTTGATGAAAATGTGTTTTATGTGGTGCAACTAGTTGATCTACATAAATCTGTTTTGATGATGATGATGATGATGATGATGATGATGATTTACAGCCTTATATAGCACTATATTTCTGTTACAAAAGCATTTAAGGGCTCGCCTAAGTACACTGTTTTCCTTTGAGAATTCCCAGTTTTTCATTATTTAACCAAAAGAAATCATTTTCAAGAACAATTTCTGTAAATTGTATGTGTCTGGAAAACAATTTCATCCCTGAAATATTATTTACAGTTAGGTGAGCCCCCACAACGTGAAAAGTTTATTGGTGGATTAATCGTAAGAATTCAATACAATTGCCTTTTATTTCGGTTGTAAGGCACGTGCTCCGTTCTGTGGTAAATTTCCTATACTAATGGAATTCCTAACTTCAACCCTGGACCAAACACAGTACCTAACCCTAACCCTAACCCTAACCCTAACCCTAACCTGAAACCTAACCTAAAACCCAACTGCACCCTAACCCTATATCTTTGACTGAAAATAAAGCTGGGAGCAATAGTTACAGGAGTATTTTTGTATCACTGTGATTTCACGAAGATGCTTGCTTCTCTAAAAAGCAAGCTGTATATCGTGAACACCCAGATACATCATATAATTATGTATTGATTTATTTCTGATATTTAGACAGGGTGACTCCTTATCACCAGTAGTGGTCGTCTTCCACGAGGCCCTATTAACAATAATAAGAAACAATAGTTAAAAAAAAAACCAAATAATGAATATAAACTCATAAAAGCTACAAAAATAAATAAGAACATGTATAAATATGTATACAAAGTATTTGGTATCCTCATAATGAATGTTTTGTTTTTGTTTTGTTTTGTTTTATTTTGTTTTTGTTAAAGAAAATGTTTTTTCATATATATATATATATATATATATATATATATATATATATATATATATATATATATCATTTTAGTACAGACAGTAATTAGTTTTAAAATCAGATGAAAAGTAACTGTCAGCATATTTAGGTATATATTTTATACTTTGAAAAAAGGCATCCTATACTTTTTAGAGTTCATAAACAAAGTATAGAAATGACTTAGGCTCTGTTAAGAAAGACATTTCAGTTTGAAAAGCATTATGTTGTCCTACATTCAGGGGCTAAGAAACAGACAATCAAACATGTTTTGCAAAGCAGGACAATAACAAATGACATATCCCTGACAAAGTAAAATAATAAAAAGCATCAAGTGAAATTTTCCTAGCAACAAGGATGTATATGAGTACCACATTTTTTGTCATGTTGTTCTGCAAGCACATCATTAACCAATCATTTGATTTTTACAAGAGAAATGTACTGGAAAGCTAAAAGGAATTAAAGTAAAACTTTAGTTAAGACACTAAAAAAATCCTCTTGTCATTTTATCTTATTAGGAATCGATATTGCAAGATTGTTTGAATATGTACATGTATTGCAAGATTGTTTGAATATGTACATGTATTTAAAGATGTTCACAGAGCTTGCCATTTTCAATCTGTGGGTACACAAAATATGGGATCAGTTATTATGTGATATGGAGAGTTAATTGGGTTATAATTAAAAATCCTTCACGTATGCTTAGAGAAGGAAGTCTGGCTTTGTTGGTAAGTTAGCAGCACAAGGTCGTAGCTCAGTAGAAGGTCAAGCTGAATGATTGAATTTGGAATGACTGGTGGTAGACGAGATGAGCTATATTCATTTCAGTTGAGTACACATTTGACAAGACGAGACAATTATATTGAGAGGCGCACAAATTCAGTCCAGTGTTTGGGTCAAATAATGTATATTTAGATGGACAGTTTGTTAATCAGTTTTCTTAGGTTGCAGTTTTTTTTTCATATATTTTTGTGTGCAGATATATGAAATGAATGAAATGCCAGCTCTGGTATGTATGAACAAGTGAAATGAATGGCACAAATACACTTTATTGAATTTTAACCAGTTTACTCATTTCTCTCACCAAATATATTTAATACATAAACCACCCTGTTCTCATAGGCAAGGGGTTCTGTATGTTTTTGTTTTTGGTTTTTATTTCATATGGTTCACAATTATAAATCATTTAATTAATTCGTGATGGGTGTATTATCATCATAGTATCGTGACCTTTTACAAGCATGCTTTTTGCAAGCATGCACATAGTTATATTTTGTACAAACCAACATTTGGTACATTGGAATGTGTAAGCATTTATGAAATCGGTATTTGTAGATTTTCTATTAATGCTCTCCATACAGTTTATAGAACTGCTTAACGTGAATATATGGGCTACCAGGTATCATATGCTATACCAGGGCTCAATAACAACAAGTGCTTAATACACATGGGCCCCATAATTTATCTTCAGACCCCCCCCCCCCTGGGTTTGCAACAAGGGCCCCATGTACACCAACCTTACCAGTGGGGGAGATGTGTTACGCATTTCTATTCATGGGGGGGGGGGGAGATGGCCTATTGTTATCCCCCCCCCCCCCCCCCGTTGAAAAGAATTTCCTGCATATTTCTGCCAATAAACCTTACTATATTCCATCCACACCTGCCTGATAAAGAAGTTAGTGTTCATGCAGTCCTGTCTATACTCTTTAGGACTTGCCACATTGTGAAGTGTACAGCATTTATGTTTCGTCCCATGTATATTCAGAATGTCAAGTGCTTTATCTTAAGTTTCATAAATGGAATTGACCTGCTTTTGTGTCTTGATTTCAAGAGAAAACCTTACTCCCTGTTGGTACTTGATGCTGAAATGGGAGGAGAAAAAGAAACATGATGGGACGTGTGGAAATGAAGAGGGCGACAGGAGGGAGGAAAAAACAAAAAGGCAAGCGGTAGATGAAGGGAAGGAGAGGTTTGGGGAAGAAGACAGAAAAGGAAAAGGAGACAGAGATACAGAGGGAGAGAGAGAGAGAGAGAGAGAGAGAGAGAGAGAGAGATGGGGGGGGGGGGGATAAGTAAGAAAAAAAGCCCAAGCAAAAAACAAAACAAACTACCAAACAAAGGACAAAGAGCTCTTTTTTGTTTTTACAAACCATTCAATATATTGTTTGATACACATTGCACACTTATTCAACAGTTTTTAAAAATGAATACTTTGTACATACAATGCACCAGCCTCAATCGAGGTCAACAAACTTTCATTTGCAGTTTCTATGGTGACATGCAAGCTAAACAGATTACACAGCTCTTGAAGACACAGTGTATGATTCCAATATGAAATTTTGTCCAAAAATAAACCAAATTAGAAATCAAGATCATTTCTGTGTGTTCATACTAATGATATAAGTGAATTCATGCAGAGAACACACACAAAAAAATTGCGTTTTGGCTGAAGTTTGACTGATTCGGTGGTCTGTAAAAATGATGACATATATATTTTAGAGAGAAAATGGGAATTTTCTTAAAACCTGTTTTCTTAAAGTGTACCAATCATCTGAAAAAATAATTTGTGTACAGCTAGAAAGTATAAAATCAACCTCAAAGAACTTTGTCTGGTATTCTGTAGGCATCAGTCAATGAGTATGAAGGAAATAAAGGATAACATGAAAATGCTCGCGCGGAACGGAACTCAGAGTTTGGTTCTGCGCGAGGCTTTATCTTGGCGAGCGCGTACAGGTGTGTCGAGTAGCCTACTCACGAGTCGCTTTTACGCTTGTAGAGAGTGTAATTAAAATTGCAATATCTCTTAATAGAATTAATATTTGAAGCCCATATTTTGAATATAGTCTAACGACATGAAACCTCTAACATACAGAGCAAAATTATTTTTGGTGATTGGTACCCTTTAAGGTTCCAACAGAATTATAGTAGAACAAGAAGAAGGGACAGATAACCCTATTAGCTAAAGTCTTGTTTATTCTTTACTTTAAAGGATACATTACAGAGAGCCAGAAGACAGTTAGTTCATATACTTTTAACACAGAGTTAACTCCCTTTTGGCCCTCCATAGACAATTTCTTGTCTTGTCATTCTCCCTTTCATCAATGATAATGACTTATGTTGTGGGGAGAAACAATCCTCTCAGCCTAGCTGAAGTAAGAACATTGTCTGTTGAGTGCCAGAAGGTCAATAATTCTTTGTTGAATGATGTGAGTTAAAACCTCTCTGGCTGTTAAGAACAAGAAGGACATTTTAGCTGTGTTGAATGATGTAAGTTAAAGCCCTTTTGAAACTCAGCTGACTAATTCGTCTGTTGAGAGCCAGAAGAGCATTAGCTCTGTGTTAGCACACATGACTTAATGCCCTTCTAGCTCTCAACAAGCACATGTTTATCTTGCAAGGAGTAGAAAAGTAGCAGTGTTGAATGAAGACGTAAGCAGAATGTGGAGAAGAGAGCCTAAATATAGAGTTTGGGTATTGATCAGAGCCGAAAGACAAAAACAAGACTTACAAAATAGGTCAGGATGAGATGGAAATAGAAAGAGTAGAGGTAAGCCTACATTATAAATGTCGTTGGGTATCACAGAGAAAGTAAATCAAAAGGGATATAAGGCAAATAAACAGTAATACTTTTGAAGAGAGTACTTTTGAAGATGGCATGAGATATGATTACAATTAATGTTGGTAGAAACCAAGCAAGATCTTGCAAAGAACATGTCATTCTTGCAAACTTTGTTTGAAATATGAAAGAGCAGGCATTTTATATACCAGATTTAATGAAAGTGAAATAATGTAGAGAGAATACAATTTTAATATCTTTTGCAAAATGAATTACAAGTGATTAATGTTGGCAGATAAAGCATTTTAATGCTTGAGAAATACCACTCGGAACCAAACAAGATGCTAGAAAATCAAATCCTGCTAAACATTGCTGCAGGTCATTTTCCTCTATATGGATTCAACCTTCCAACACTTTTATCTCCTTGCACAACATTTTTAGGTCTTTTTCCTCTTTTCTATTGGCTGTTACCCTGAGAATATTAATGGATATGACCCACTTCTGTCTCTGATTGTGGACAGTTAATTCACTCACCTAAGCCCCCTTTAATGCCGCCTGACACTTCCAAATGTCACCTTTGCCATAGCGAGTCCAGTCGGAATCAATCCGCATGTGGTGGTGGAAACCCATTTAAGTGCTGAAGCACTTTTCTCACTGTATATCTGTGGATTCTCCAAATTGCTCCAGTCACGCAGCAAACACTGCATCTCTGGCTTGCAAATTTAACATAAAAATCAAAGCTTGCAGCCTACTGTATTCATAGTTAATCACTCTGCATATAGCCGTCATGTATTCATCATTAAGGTCCTGTTTAAAAATATATGGGAACTTTAAAAAATACAGAACTGAGTTTGTTTGTGGATTCTCCCAATAGCTCCAGTCAGGCAGAAAAGACTGCATCTCTCTACAAATTTAACATGAAATGTTTGTGTCAGTATAGTGAATATGGAAATTATTCTAAATATAACCTACATGTATTTTTCATTGTATGGTTCTGTAAAGAGAACCATAAAAAAGTAAATTTTAGTTTAATTTTTGGTTAAATAATGAGTCGGTAGCCATTATAGATGGGCATGCATTGAAAATGCATATTTTATTTATACTCTTTTTCAACAAAGAGTATGACTTTTAAAATGCAGTTGCAAAAAACGAGAGTGTATGTGAAGTCTCTGTCTTGGAACATTAGACTTTTGTGTTTTTATGTCTTAGTTGGGATAATAGCAACATAAGCATTGACCTTTCTTGCAAATGATGATAGAGGATAACCTAAACCTTGTGGTAGTAATATGATGCTGTTTGTGACTGACATAGGCAAAGGTAGCTTAGTGAGAGAAACACAGCAACCACTAAAAAAACCCACGCAGAGGGGAAATTTCCACTGCACATGTCTGGCAAGAGATTTATAGCTTGTACCCTCAAAAACAGCCTAAGTTGGTCCACTGAATTAAATGAAAAGTCAAGTGACAATTAACCCTGAGTTCTGTAGAAATTGATGTGATTATGTAACAAAATAAAGAAATCAAATTATTTGGTCATGAAATGAAAATGAGAAATGGATCTCACAGAGACAAGTTTTTGTAATTTCATTTAGTTATGACCGATCTATGGTTATTTGTACAGGATGAAGAGGTCGAGATGAAGTGCCGCTCTCCATATATCGGTGGACTCATTCTTTGCACCTATGTAGGCTTCGAACCTGACCTGCAGTTGGATGGCTTTCAAGAATACGGGCCTATGTGGTGATGTCTTTGTTTTTATGTGTTTAGGTAATGATACCAACATAGGCATTGACCTTTCCATGCTATGATGAGGATGAAAAAAAGCTTGTGGTAGTAATATGATTCTGTTTGTGACTGAGAAAGGCAAAATGAAAGCTAGTGAAAGAAACACAGCAACCACCAAAAAGCCCACGCAGAGGGGGAAGTTTACCCTCCACATTTCTGGCTAGCGACGTTGTCTCTGTCAGTTTACGGCGGTTTTGCGGAAAAAGGAGACGAGTTTAGTGACACATTACACCCACAGTGGTGCAATGTGTTATTTACCTCACGTTTATCGGGAGGGCTTTTAAGCAAAGTAAACAGTTTCTCAATGGAATATAGGTAATGTGGTGAGCTGTGAGGGTGAAATTGATGAAGGTGAGAAGAGCAGTGTCATCAATATATCTCCTGTTTGAATCATGGGACACTGTCGTAGGCAGGCAGATAGAGATCTTTGCGTTGGTGTAGTTTTCAGTAGATTTGGTATGGGTTGCAGCAAAGAGAATTAATTGGGATTGGAATAAATTGATTAGTCACATGTAGGCTACAGTGTGTATCACCAGTAAATACCTTGGCTTAGATGAGATGATTAAAGCATTTTGGAACGCACCTGTTAATAGATCAAAAGCTCTTATTAAACTTCTTTCAATCAATCTGTTATTTTAAAAACAATCATGCAGTAATTTTTTTTTTTAATGAATAATTGAATCAGACTTGGGTAACAGCTACCTTTAACAATGCTCTATGTAAATTATTACCTCCATCATTTTTTATCATTTGTATATATGCTACCTATCACAATATCTTGCATGAATGTCTTGTTGTCTGAATATAGCTTGGAATATAAACAGGGCTGAGAGAGCAGGCCAATGCTATCCTCCAGAGACAATTGTGGTAATTTTCCTAATGTGATATTTCTAGTAATAAGGACATTATCAGGAGATGGTCAGCAATTTGGCACAGCTCTCTCTTTATGTGTGCTGTTCCGGATGCCATATTTGTAATTGCGCTTGTCACCTTCCTTTCAAATTCCGCTCGATTCAGGAGATTTCCTTCGCACCTCGTCTGGAAGCTGCTATGAATACTGGGACGCTTAATTTGTGGCCATTTTGAGGCGTCTGCATGCATCGTTGGTCAACCATTTCAGGAGGTGCAACAGTCATGAAAAGAGTGCAGGAGAGAGAGAGAGAGAAAGAGGAGGGAGAAAGAGAGAGTGTGTGAGAAAGAGATAGTGAGAGAAAGAGAGAGAGAGAGAGATATATATATATGGAGAAAAGGAGAGAGAGAAAAAGAGTGCAAGAGAGATTAAGAGAGAAAAGATTAAGAGAGAAAGAGAGAAAAGATTAAGAGAGAAAGAGAGAATGAGAAAGAGAGAGTGAGAGAGAAAGAAAGAGGGAGAGTGAATTAAAGATGAGAGAGAGGGCAAGAGAAAAATAGAAGGTCAAGTTATCAGAGGTAGATGCCAACAGGTTCAATCGCAATTTTATATATATATAGAGAGAGAGAGAGAGAGAGAGGTGGGGGGGGGGGGGGAGATGTCTCAATAAACTACAAGTAAATTAAACAATACATGTAGTTTTGGTTTACATGTCAAGCTATCAGAGGTAGATATTAACACATTCACAAACTACAATCAAAAGAGTTGGATAGAGGGAAGGGGAGATGGGAGAGGGGGAAAGGGGATGAATGGAATTACATTACACTAAAAGGAAATTGTACGATAATTTCTGGTTTATATGTCAAGCTATCAGAGGTAGATATTAACCCATTAACTTAAACAATCAAGAGAGTTAGAGAGAGAGAGAGAGAGAGAGAGATGGGGAGGGGATTTAAGATTAATATTGAGTGGGATGTACCCTCCGAATTCCCCTCCAATAGAATTTGAGGAAGTTAGGAAATGGTTTTGGGGTCAGGTCAAGGTCTATGTTAACAGAGTCACTTATCAAAATCAATCATTAGATAGTCTAAGGAAAAAACATCAATTCTTTTAGATTTATACTAATTCAAGCACAGGATGAAAAGACTTGAAAATTTTACTTACTGCCTTCAAAGTACCTTAGCAAAATTTTGCTAACAACATTTCATATCTCGATTATGGAAAAAATAAGAGCTACCATATTAAAATATCAATTGAATTTACCTGAATAATACTTTGAGCTGACACTCAGTGACCTTTCCTGTAATGATATCCAAGCTTTTTTAAAATTTGTTTTTGGATCAACTTTGTAAGTCACCGATCATTGGAAATCTATTTTCCTCAACCATGGAATTTGCCTGCAAGAACTGCATGGATATTTTTAGTATTTTAAAAAATACTCTACCTAAGTATGAACTGTTTAATGATCCTTTTCACCCAGACTCCAAATTTTATATGGCCAATACAGCCATTGATATTGTTTTTAAAACTTGCAAATCCAAACCTATTGCAATTTTTTCTTGTGTAGTACATATTACATTGTTGTAAAACATCCATAAATGGTCTTCTAAGGTTCTCTGGAAATTAATACCCAGGCTTTATCTAGGCTTTACCCTGGCTTTCCCCAGGCTTTCCCCAGGCTTTACGCAGGCTTTACCAAGGCTTTTATTTGACATATTTGTACTTACAGTTCTGAATTATTACATTGTCTGCCACAATGTCATTACCATTCAATTTCTATGACTTTCTCACTAAGCTGAAAACTGTGAGTAACAATATTTCAGATGCAGTATTGTAATATCTGTGCTTCAGATTTCTTGACCAACCTGTACAATTCCATTGCCTTACCTTTAACCCTTTCGAGACAATTGACCACATTTTGTGGTTTGGCTCAATAAATTTTGATTCAGAGCCCTGAAAAATATACCAGATACATGAGTAGAAAGAGCAAAAATTTCTGCACACACTATGTCCATTTTTGTTAAATGACCATACTGCAATTGATCCCAGGAATTTTAAAAAGGAGAATAAGCTTTAAAATCCTTAAATTGGCAACACATTGAGAGGTTCAAAATCATGGTTTTTATCGAAATTGGCAACTTTTTCAACTTTTCGACAATTCTTTTAACCATGTATATTGTTTTCAAAGACATTACCACTCATTACAATCTTGTAGCACTAAAAGAAAAATATTATTGTTGCCAATTTGAAGAACAAAATGAGATCAATTTAGCCCTTAAATAATTCTTGTCCTGAAAGGGTTAATGATGCAGTCTAGCCTACATTACAGCATGTATATATATATATATATATATATATATATATATATATATATATATATATATATTTGTAATCTAGAATTTCATCTCTTGGGGACAGCTCTTGTAAAAAATATCCTAGTGTTATCTTTATTTAATGGATTTGGTTAGGATGATTTGCATGATCAAAGTTTGTTGCATGATTGATAAAGTACCCTATATGCTTTTGATTGTCAGAGATAGTGAATGAATTTAAAAAGCTAATGATCTGATGAGCTGATCATCTATGTTTCAGAATAGCAGAATGTAGCTGGTAGGAGTCATTAGAGAGTACACCTCATTAAGAATAATGAGGACATATCTATTCTGAAACAGCTTGCATTAATCAAACTTACACTGTCACTGCTTGGTAAATTGTATATATTTGAATCCCCATGCTGCCCCAGGGATGACAGCTGAAAGTGCTTTGTATCCAGCGAAAAAGGTGGTGTTATTAGGTTATATCATTATTATCATATTATTTTACAGAATTTACTTAATGTTAAGCCCTGGATATGCTATAGAAAAGCCACTGGAGGTGAAGGAAAGTGTGAAATAGGGTCGGCTTAGACTTTAAGCTGGCTTTTAATATCCAAGGCCATTGGTGATGTGGTTAGACCCTCCAATTTGAGCAGGATCACTAAAAATTGAATATGCATAATATATTTGGTGGAAAGCCTTTGATAATCTACATTATGGAAGATGTAGGTATGAACAAAAGTGCAAAATAAGGACTGATTATTTCGTAAGCTAGGGTGGTTTTCTGAAAACTATCTGTTGACTTTTATATCAGTGAAGTATGTCAGTGTTATTACAACTCTAAATTAGGACAAGTCATTTTTGTGCCAAGCTGATTTGGTACGTTTGTATAAGAGAGACAACTGCACAAGCACCAATAATTAGTGTTGATTCCTTGCAATATCAATTTGTTATGACAATTTTTAACATACTTTTCACTAACATAATAGACAACAGATTATTATTTGTATGAAGGGTTTTTTGGGCGACCAGAAAAATTGGCTTATCTCACAAATGCACCTGGATGATCGTGCAATTTTAAAACAATATCTCATGGTTTGTGTAAAAGTACTCCGATGACCGTGCAGTATATTTCCATATCTCATGGTTTGGGGTGCGTGTGACGTGTAAAAGGTGAATACGCGTTTAAATATGCAAAGGTTAAGACAATGGATGTATGCGAGCATGCCTTTGCAAGATGCTTGGGTTAGGACAAAATAATGTTTTTCTACCTGTGTTTTATGTTGAAGTCAATACAAAAACATAAGGACATACATTGGTGAAAATTTAGGAACTAGGTTTCGTATACAATTAATGATAATAATATTGAATGGCTTTTCTTTCATGGGACACAAGGGATATAGCACTCGCTTTGAAAATGGCTTGTGCGATATACCCTTGTATCCCACTCAAGGCCATTCAATATCATATAAGTATTCAGAATACGGCCCCTAATTTGTGATGGCTATTGTCATTGATGTGATGTTTTTTTTTCCTTGCCAGTCTGAACTCCCATGAATATTGTATGACTTCAAACTACATCATTGGATGTAACGTGCCACGTAGTTAGAGCATCATTTACAAAGTGTGTTTTGATGACAATGTAATGACAATAACACAGCGTAAATTACCCGTGTACCAAATGCCGACGTATTACAGGAACAGATGGGCGCATGGAAGCGCGACTGGCATGGCAGACGCATTCTTGGGTTGGGAAGATGATTATGCTTTGATGACGGTGGATCTTGCTCCCGAAAGAGGCGTAATTTATCGGATCATCGGTAGGTACTTAGAAGCCAGACAGATCACATCAACGTCAAATATGATTTATGAAATAATCTTTGAGTCATACCTGCCAGCGGTGTCTACGTGGCTGACTTTCCAAGTATTTGTTATTTTTCTTTGTTAACAAGGGCGCAGCCTGGAAGGGATATAATCTATGACATGGTTCGCACCCACTCAACATTAATCCAATTGATGCTGACTTGTCCATATGGTCATTAGTAGATGATATAATCCATTCAGATTATGATATTCAGGGTGGAGTAATCACAGGATGATACAGTCCAAGAAGGGTTGATGATATTTGGTTTTTGAGCAGCTATTTTACATGGTATGCTATTAAAGATAAAGTTGAGTTCTGGTCATGAGATTGAATTGTGAAAGAAACTGTCTCAAAACAATTGGGAAAGGTTGATTATATAGCACATAAGAATTGGTTATGCTGTAAGGTTTCGGAATCACCAAAATGATGAGAAATTGACTCAATCCTGCTGAGAGTCACATGCACTGCACACAGAAATGTGTCTATGGGACTACACACAAATGTTCTGCCTGAACATTTCAGCTGTTTCATGTCATATTTTGAATGTGAGGGCATTTGAAGAGCAATCCTTTTCAAGGGACATTTCTACTATGATAATCTTCCAAACTAACATAAAAAGAAAGAGAAAGCTCACAAATTATTTTTTACCTTTCTCAGAAATCAACCTTCCCTTTAAGTAGTATCAAGGGTTAGGGAAAATGAATGAATGAATGAAATTGTGCAGAAAACAACTGAAGATCAATCTGCGAAAACATAACTTATGTAGATATGAGAGGGGTTGAAAAAAACCAAGGATCACATTATTGGTTTATAATTACCTCTCTTGAAACATTACAGGTAGACAGTGGCGCAAATCCATTTTGAAATTTGGGGGGGACATTCGCCTCCAAAATTCTCTGACAAGCAAAAAAGAAAAAAAAAAGATTATTAAAAAAGGTGTGGGGGTGGGGGGACATTCACCTATCTTCAAAAAGGTGGGGGGGGGGGGGGGACATGTCCTCCTGTCCCCCCAGGATTTGCGCCCATGCAGGTAGAATATTTAAGGAGGTATTTCTGAGATGCCTTCTCTAGTTTATACATGACAACAAGGATGAAATTCTCATTAAACAAATTCCAAAACAACAAAATAATACAAAACAAAACAAACCCTTAAATACTTGATTTTGAAAACATTCAGTATACTTTTAGGGGAATTCTAATATTTGTGCTATATGCTAGTGAAATCCCAAAACATGTAAATCAATGTAACATTTATGACATGTCTTTGTTCTCCCCCCTCTCTCTCTCTCTCTAGTCATGCAACTGTTAAATGTAATAGTAATAGGGAAATCTTATGATTAGTCCTCTGTCACATTTGATTCTGTGATATTTTATAGTAAAAACATTACCAAATAGATTGAAGGAGGCTTAACTAAGATGCTTCTTCTGGTTATACATGACAAGATTATGACAAGAACATTTATTTATTTATTTTATTTATTTAATTTCCAGGAACATATAATAACATGACAACAATTTTCAAACAAACATAACAACAAGTGTAACATAAACAACAACCAATGCCTGTGGACTACCTATAAGAAATGATCATTTCTGTTTAAAGGCTCTCCTCATTGGTTGTTGTAATACAAACTAATACAAACAATAATAGGCAGCATGTGGCAGCAATAAAAAGATAAGAATGAAGCATAACATGCTTGTGGCATTTGCCGGTTAACCATTGAACATCATGATCAGGAATGATTTACAGTTACTATGCCAGCAGAATAATAATTCCAAAAAAATGAAAAAATAGAACATCCCTACGTCCATCGCAACGTGTGTCCTAAGGTTATTAACAGTGAAATTATCAGAAAAACCCTCACTAAACACGGAACCACTGATATTGTTATATAAATATTAAGTGGATACCGTCATTAATACATTAATGGACATTAATGAACAATAAAAAAATAAATAAATGAAAAAAGGTAAGATTACAGGGGAAGAACCACAAAACTCCCCCATATTCATCAAAGTGTGTCTGGATAATATGTATAATTTATATTGTGGTATGGCAAAATGTCATTAAAGACAGCAGAATGATTATGGATTACAATCAATTATTCACGAAATCGACCGCAATATTGCGGTAATCTTGAAATACTATCTAATATTTTATGATTCATATGTTTATAGCAAAGTAACAGGTGGGCAGTGCAGTAAATCTACTTCAGAACTCAGCCGCTTCTATCCCCAGGGGGCATACTTTTTCCAAATTAATCCTCAAATCTATGGTGCTTGCTTTGTAAGGATACATAAATGTCAGGGTAACATTTAGAACCATATGCGCCGTGCAGTAAATGAAGATTGATGTAGAAAACTTTGCTTTCTACGATACTTTTAATAAAACAAAAGGTTGATCTTGTGAGCGCCTGTTCCTCTTAGTTCTCCTCGTGCATGTATGTTTGTTATTATACACTACGTCATGTAAGTGAAGGTTATAAGATGCTGCAATTCTGCTGTGCACCGCCGTTGGAAGGTCTTATGTGCGCTCTTGACTAAAAATCGGCATAATGAGAAGCAAATTTGAATGGTTGTCGTTACTTTGTCTCGCATTTAAGCAGATGAGTCACAGACGGTGCGTGCGTAGGCCGTCGGTATTGCAAAATCTTGCCCCCTCTTAGATACTGTCCTAAAATTTTTTCTCTATCTTATCATGACACATTCATTTTATAGAAGTTTTATGCTGATTTAAAAAGGTATTTCGTCATGGCCACAGCCTTGTGTGTGTATCCATTGAGTTTCTTTGGGTTCAGAATGGTATCTCCAGCCTGTTTAGCATATATTGTTTTCTTCTCCTTCTCTTTGCTTCTCTCTAACTCTTTCATCCGCATTTTCCTATTCTTTGAGTGTTGTTGCTTGTAATTTAAAAACCGTGACTGAGTTTGATCCAAGCCTCATTTGCTTCCTGTTTCATATTTTGTTATTGATGAATCTCAAAATATCCTAAAGAGCACCCATTTACCAAATATTATTTTGCTGTGTGCGTTAGGGGTTCCATGCTGATATATTGTATATTCAAAATATTCATATTCATTGCATAACCCTTTATGCATTGTGTTAAAATAATTTACTTACTTTGTACTTGTAATTTGTCTTTGTTCTTTCAATATCGTAAATAAATTGCCATAGCCAAAATACTGTTCATATCTGAACCAATAAGCCCTGCTAAATGCAATATCAATTTCATCAAATCGTTCTTTGTCATTTTCATTGATAGTTAGAAGTCCCTAACTTAACTCACCCTTCTTATCCCTGTTATTTACCCCCCCCCCCTTCCCTCCTGCAAGTCAACCCCCTTTTTACTATATTGTTATTAATTAACTATTTGGGGGCTACAAGCAAATCAAGCTGTGCTTAGGCTGTAGCCCTTCTGTATTGTCACTTCTAATACACTTTTAGTGCATGTTTTAGTCAAGCTGTGTTAATTGCACTCATGATTTATTGTCTATGCATATATATGTAAATACACGTTAAAGTATTGTTGTTGTATTAGATGATACAGTGACCAATTAATATTTCACCTATTTCACTTACATCTATATGAGTTTCTAATGCTTCTTCCATAAAGAGCTATTGCAAGTTAATTACATGCATAGGGTTTTAGTATTCCACTATCTCATTTTTGAGGGGGTCGATTTTATAAAAACTAGCTTGTACACAATTATTTTTTAGGCAATTGGTACCCTTTAATCTTTCTCCAATCATGTCACTTCCCTTATCCCAAATATCTCCATCCCTCTCTCTCCGGCATTCACGTTCTTCATCTTTCATGCAATTTTTATTTTCATATATTCAACCCTGAACCACCCCCCTGAATGATGACGCAATTGGCACGATCAATAAAAGTATGAAGGCCCCGGTCGGTGAAGGAGGGATAAGAGGAGATGGCCGGGGGACAAGGATAGGTTGCCAAAGTTTAACGCTATCTTTCACATTAGGTGTGAACTTGCCTCCATTTTGAATTTCTCAGTGATTTCAGGGCCATGCATCAATGTTATGCTGCCTTTAAAAAAAACATACATGTATTAACATGTGTACTACATTGGGGAAACAGTTTGGACTTTGTGTCCATTCTGCAGTTTAGAAAACATACATGTATTTACATGTGTACTACAATGGGGAAACATTTTGGAATTTGTCTCCATTCTGCAGTTTAAAAAACATACATGTATTCACATGTGTACTACATTGGGTAAACATTTTGGAATTTGTCTCCATTCTGCAGTTTAAAAAGACATTCATGTATTTACATGTGTACTTTACTGGGGAAACATTTTGGAGTTTGTCTGCATTTTGCATATCTCAGTGATTTCAGGGACATGCATTGATTTGAAAAGTGAGTTTAGAAAACATTTGTATTTACTGCAAGGAGAAAACATGCTGCAGTCCACCCTCCCCCAGATTACATTGTGGAAGAAACTATCTCAAAGAAATTAGGACAGGTCGATGGTGTCTGCATAAGAATTGGTGTATGCTGTGACAGTGGCGCAAATCTATTTTGAAATTTGGGGGGGGGGGGGGGGGGACATTCGCCTCCAAAATTCTCTGACAAGCAAAAAAAAAAAAAAAAAAAAAAAAGGTGGGGGGACATTCTCCTCCAAAATTCTCTGACCAGGAAAAAAAAGAAAAAAAAAAGAAAAAAAAAGGGTTATTCAAAAAGGTGGGGGGACATTCGCCTCCAAAATTCTCTGACAAGCAAAAAAAAGAAAAGAAAAAAAGAAGGTTATTCAAAAAAGTTTGGGGGGGGGGATATTTGCCTATCTTCAAAAAGGTGGGGGGACATGTCCCCCTGTCCCCCCCCCCCCCCCCCTCAGGATTTGCACCCATGTGCTGTGAGGTTTTGGAACATTAAAGATGATAAGAAATTGACCCAATCTTGCTGAAAACATGTGGTATGAATGTTCAGCCCAAACACTGCAGCTATTTCTAGTCATATTTTGAATATGGGGGCATTTTAAGAGCAATCCTTTTAAGGGGAAATTTTACTGTGATGTTTTTCCAGACTGACAGGAAGCTAACAAATTATTTTCCACCTTTCCCAGAACTCAACCTTCTTTTTATTATAAATCTAGACTTATCTAGTTATTGATTATAGAAGGTGGGAAGAGAGGTTCATTCGTCGGTTACCTGCCAAAAAAAGATGAGATTTAATGCACTACAGATGTCAAATCGTAAGAAGGCAAAGCTTACTATGATGGTCACTTCGTAGAAATGTAGAAGTGCGTTGACATGATGGGCTCTGCAAATTGGCAATATGAGTGGATGCTAGCAAATCAATTTCGAGAGGGTTTCCTGGCTTTCCAACCTTGCGCTTCCTTTGTCCAATAACATCTAATCTCCATATAAAGGCATGTGATATCATGGTATGTACATTTCTGTTTCCCAGCTAAAAAGAGACATTTAGATTTGTGTTATTTTTATTCCTTTTTTTGGTTGAAGTATATGTTTTTTTATTTTTTTATTTTGTGCTTTAGCTTGTTATGACAATTGACATCACAATACAGCCCCAGGTCTTCAAAATAGAGAAATTATTTTGAATTCTTTATGTTCTAATCCATTAGATGTAAAAGTAATGCATGCGCTTCCAAATTTGGAGGGAATACACAGATGGTGACTCACATTTTTAAAGGGGCTGCTAGGAATATTAATAATAATGATAATAATAGCTGTTTCTTATATAGCGCCTTACCAGTTACAATGTAATCGACCAAAGTGCTTACAGCATTATTACCCTGGTCACTGGATTCAATTGTGATTCTGCACATTTTTTCTCAAAAGTAGACAGACAAAAAATTATTAAAGTTTAAACTCTCGATCATCCTTGTAAGACACTCATGTCTCAACCTCTCTGTTCTATATTAGTTTCTTTAACCCTTTCAGGACAGGAATTATTTAAGGGCTAAATTGATCACTTTTTTTTCTTCAAATTGGCAACAATAATATTTTTCTGTTAGTGCTACATGGTTCTAATAAAATGTAATGTCTTTGAAAACATTACACATGGTTAGAAACTTTGTCGAAAAGTTGGAAAAATGGCCAATTTTGATAAAAAACAATGATTTTGAATCTCTCAATGTGTTGCCAATTTAAGGATTTTAAAGCTTAATCTCCTTTTTTAAATTCCTGGCATCGAACACAATATGGTCATGTAACAAAAATGGACATAGTGAGTGCAGAAATTTTTGCTCTTTCTACTCATGCATCTGGTATAATTTTTAGAGCTCTTAATCAAAAGTTATTAAGCCAAACCACAAAATGTGGTCAATTGTCTTGAAAGGGTTAATTCTGTTAGTAATGAATTGATATGCCAAAACAATTTCATGAAATTAATTTCTCCTTTTATCCTAAGACTAAATTGATCTTGTTTGTTTGTTGTGTGTATTTGTTTTGTTTAAAATGGAGAACTGACAGTTGGCACTCCATAAAAGAGCAAAAGAAGACAAAGCTAGGGTTAACATTGTTGGCGTTCGAGAATAACGGCCATTGATGTTTGTGAGGCAACTTCTATGAATGCAAAGGAGAATAATCTGATTATTAGAATGAAAGTAGGATGGGGGGGGGGTGTATAGAATGCCTTTTTGAAGGTCTATGATACTTTAATTAGCAATGTAGATGGAAGATGACAGAAAGCAATGTAAGAGAGTAAGCCGAGACGGGACTGGGAAGATTTAATCATTTTTTATAACATGAAAAAGGTACATGCCCAGGAGTTTGAAGAGAAGGTTTGGGTCTGGTAAAGGTGGAAGACATTTTATGATATTCTCATTCTTTTCATGCCAGTTTGGAAGAATGTCATAAAAGAAAAGGATTGCTCTTCAAATATGCTCATATTTGAAATATGACAAGAGCATCATACTAGACAAAGAGACAGTGGATGTTTTCGCGTGCCCAGATTTCACACTGATTGTTATAAGTGTAGCCCAGTTGTATCTTCTATATTTGAATGGAATAAGCTCGATAATTCGATGAGAACAGCCTCCTCTGTCAGTTCATTTAAGAGGATGTTTAAACAAAGTTGTAATTTATGAATAACTCAGCCTAACATACACTCAGTGCTTATTCTGTAATATTAGTATGATTTGTGCACATATTTGCGACTGAATCAATATTTTCATATTGGCATTACAGTTGAGCTAGTTTACTGATATTTGTTTATTTTTCAAATGGGTATTCGTTTGCGCCACGTCTATTATTGCTTTGTTTGCACTCTCTGATTTTACTGAGGATTTTTATTTTGAACTATTCTGTATATACGTTATGCATTTTGATGTAAATATGTTTATTATTATTCAGGGCCCCATGGAAGACCACTACTTAATGGTGAATGGGCTACCCTGACAAAAGATCAGAAATAAATAAAAATAAATAAATAACAAATTACTGAAAAGTTTGGACCAAACTTCCATGCCACACATAATTATGTGTGTGTTTGTAGTCCAAGATGCACATTAGATTTTCTGTGTGCCATGCATATGTCTTTCAGCAAGACTGGGTCAATTTTGAGTCCATTCCTTATCAGTTTGATGATACCAAAACCTCACAATATGCAATTATTATTAAGTAATCAACTTTTCCAACAACATCTAAATAGGTTCTTTCACATTGGAGTTGCATGACCAGAACTCAGCTGTATCTTTAAGGAGTAGATGGGAGAAAATGTTTGAGCATGGAAGGGCATCAACAAGATTTCATCGCTATGACATTCACACAAGCTCATTTCCAACATACCGGGGGCACGCTGGGTTTCTGTCTCAGTCAGATTGCATCGTGTGATTGAGGAGGATCGAGCGATGAAATAACACCACCGCTCCTTTCAGCGTGTTACTCAAGATCACCAGATTGCAAGGCTCTCTTAATCTTTTAGTTCTTCCTCACAATCAATGAATTCTAAGAACGGAAGCTGCGGGCATTGACCATTTGGGAATAAACAAGTCTGTGAATGGTTGTTTCTAAAAGCTGGAATTTACAAAGGAGTTTTAAATTTAACCGTGCTCTAAACTCTGGTTTATCCTTTGTGGACTAAAGTAAGGATATACTGATAAGAATATATTGCATGTTAACTGAACATGGGACCACAACCCTGCTACTATTGTAGAGATGAACTTCATGGTTCAGCTGAACCTCCTCTGTGAATTTTACAGGCTAAGTTTTTATCTTAAGTATGTCACACAAATATTTGACATCTGGCTTTGTAGCCATTCGTATTGATTGAGAATGAACAAAATTCCTTCCTGTCTTTATTTTAATTTAGAATGTTACTCTTAGAGCATTTGACTGAATTCTGATTCTTTCTTGCAGTACAGGCATGTGAATCATGTCATGCTGTTTTCAGAAATGTAAATCACACTATGTTTTAATAATCAGTCGAGTGTGCCACCGTATTTTTTACTAAGGTGGTTTTCGGGCCGTCGCTTTATAATCAGTTCACATCTGCTCAAGACAGTGTGCAGCCATTGTGGCGACACAGATACTTTCTTCATAGCAACCTCATCCAATATCATGAATGTGACCTTTTTCCTTTGTACCATAATAGTCGTGAGGTAGGGTTTAATGCTTGAAATTTTTTTTATAAGGGACAGTATACGTGGAAGAATAGGATAAAATGAAAATGATGAAAATATGTCATATGTGAACATGGCTTTAATCCTTTTGAGACAATTGACCACATTTTGTAGTTTGGCTCAAATTTTGATTCAGAGTTCTTAAAAAATATACCAGATGCATGTGTAGAAAGCAAAAATTTCTGCCCACACTATGTCCATTTTTGTTACATGATCATATTATTATGCTTGATGCCAGGAATTTTAAAAATGAGAATAAGCTTTAAATTCTTAAATTGGCAACACATTGAGAGGTTCTAAATAATTGCTTTTTCTCAAAATTGACAATTTTTGCAACAAAACTGTTTACCATGTATATTGTTTTCAAAGACATTACATCTTATTAGAACCATGTAGCACTAAAAGAAGAACAATGATCACTTTAGTCCTTAGAGAATTCCTGTCCTGAAAGGGTAAATAATCAGTTCACATCTACTCAAGACAGTGTTCAACCAGCATGACAAAACACAGATATATGCTTCATAGTAACCTGATACAATGTGACCTTTCTCCATTTGTGTTTTCATACCCTGGTGGGAGGAAGAGTGTGGGGGGGGGGGGGGAGGTTGAAAGCTTAAAAAGTTTTCAGGGGGAGAGTAATCATAGGAAAATAGGATCAGGACATAAATGGAAAGTATATATATATATATATATATATATATATGTGGGAGTGTTTTTCTATGGGAGATGACAGAAGGTATTTTGTAAGATTGCATGAAGAGTGTTATGGAGAGGGAGGTGAAGATAGAGAGAGAGAGAGAGAGAGAGAGAGAGCAAGAGAGAAGGTGGAGATAGAAGGTGAAGAGAGAGAGAGAGGAAAGGTGGGATATGAGGAAGGGAGAAAGAAAGATAGAAGGTGAAGAGAGAGAGAGAGGAAAGGTGGGATATGAGGAAGGGAGAAAGAAAGAAAGAAAGAGAGAGAGAGAGAGAGAGAGAGATGGAAATAGAGATTGTGAAGGAGAGAAAGAGAGAATATATGGGACTTTGGGAGAGAGAGAGAGAATTATAGAAGTTGGAGAATTTACATAATCTACATCAAAAGTGCTATACTTATTATATTTACTGAAGATTTTGTGGTGAAATTCAAGATTTGTGTGGGAAAATACAAAGTCTGAAAGTCATTAGTGTACTGGTTTTTTGAAACCTTGAGTTTGTGGTGGAATAATTTAGAAGAGTGTGGGAGAGTACAAATAGAATAGAAGTGTTCAAAAGTAAGATATAACTGATATCCAGTTGGGCATTATTCTAATAAGGACTTAGGATAACACCATGGTAAAGCTAAGAAGAGACACAAAATTAGTTAGCATGGAGGTTTTTGTAAGCATCTCTGATCTTTTTTAGTTTGGTATGTGGTATTATAAAATAAAATTGTGTAGAAGAAATCAGCCTTGTAAGAGTTTGAATATACAAGACAAACAAACATGTAGAGGACCATTTATATGAAGCAATTTAGTTTGGAAAGCAGTAAGGCCACACTAATCCTTTAGACTTATAAATGCAAATCCTTTGCTTTCTAGCAAATTGTATTCAATTGAGGAGATTTATGGATAGGAGATGCAGAAATAGAATGTGAAAGGATCAGAACCAATACAAAATAGATGTATAAATAGATAGCACAGATATATATAGACATTGCTTGATTAATCAACCCCAATTTCAAATTTCAGAGGCGAATCTTTTTTTTTGCAAATGTTTGCAATTTAAATTAAGAAAGTGAAAGTCTATTTTTTATTCTTTCTTGTCAAGTCTTTTTTTTTTTCTTAAGTTGTATCATGAAAAGATTTTAACATAATTTAGGGAAGTAAAATCTGTGACTGTTCGCAATTTAGACAAGGCAGAGACTGAAACGTGCAGGTGTTGAAAATGGTTGATCATTTATTTTACCTGTCTGCTAAGAAAGCATGTGTATGTTTGTAAGTAAGCAACCAGGGGACCGACTGATTTAAGTCCTCTCTGAGGGGCGTGGTAATGAGGATTGATGCCTTACCAAAGGGCACTGGTGCATCCACTTGGTTTCGACCCCCGGGTCCTCCCAGTTACGAGACCACTGCTCTAACCTCTGAGCCATGGCACCTCTTTAAAGAAAGGTCAAAACTTCAAGATTTGTTCCTCTTTTTTAGTGCACATGTGCTGTCCATGTTTTCATTTGGTGGTCCGACATATGCTCAACCAACAAATGCTGTGTCCTCTATTCAGTAGATAAAAGGTTCGGGTAAGGGATTCAACTGGGCTTTAGTTCAGGGTTAGGGTTAGGGTTAGGTATGATGTATGGCCCAGGGTTGATGTTACAGGTAAGGATATTGACCGTGGAACAATTCTTGTCAGAGCACGTGTCATACAATCTTCCTTTTGCCCCCTTCTACCTGGCACATGATGATTTCCTGGAATTTGATCTTACACCTTTAACAAAAGCAGCCATAGTGTCTAACCTTCATGTTTCTTGAAGTCGTTGGCGGTCATGAGTCAGACCAGAGGTGAGAAGCTCCCTCTCTCCTCGACGTGTTTGATCGATGGCGAGTCAACAAGAAGATTCTCCTATTTTTCTCTCCCAACCCTGAGAGATGCTGGCACTAAGATTGGCATTATGTCTGTGTAAACATCGGATTCCTACCTGAGAATGGCTTACTCATCGCCTAGTACTTAAAGGGAATGGTTTGACTGTTCTACCGTTATAAAGCCCATGTACAGCTTTGGTAATGCCACATAAACATTCCATCAGATGCTTTACTATATTAGATAATGATTAGCAATATAAGAAATTCTAGTTGATAAATATAAACATTAGCAATTCTAAGGTGTTGTGAATTTTATATTTATTCTCATGTCAAATATGAAACAAACGAAAGGTTAAAAGTATTTTACGAGCATGATCCGGCATGTAAATTCCCTTGTACAATGGCCATATGTAAGATAAACATACATGTATACAGCTATTGTGCTGGGAGTCTCTATGATGTTGTTGTGCGGTGCATATTAGACAGACAACGGACAACTTGTCGCCTCACATTGAAATTCCTCTAAGATGTTTACACTAAAATTCATCCAGAATCATGGACAAGACATCAACACATTTGGGCCCTGTTTTGTAAAACTTGTTATCAATAACAACTGCCCCCATTTCTATAACAGATTTGATCTCAGCCAATCAGATTCAAGGATTTCAGTAGCTTATAACAGTTATTATAACTTGTTATTGATAACAAGTTTTATGAAACCTGGCCCTCGTACATGTATATTTTGGTACAGCTTGAACAATATACAAAGATATCCAACAATTTTCATTCCAATTTCCTTTCGGCTACCAGAACTAGATATTATCTTTTATACAAAAGAGCTCATTTTATATAAGCATCAGAAACAATGATATGTTCTCTTGGTCCATTTCTACATGTATATCTCATTTCTCGAAAGCTCAGTTTTTTAAAGAGAATAATATGTTGTAATATTTAAGGTTATTTATCAACTTTGAGAATTGTCCTTAATTAGATTTTCATTAAAGTGTCACCAATCTATTTTTCCAATTTTCTGCTTTTATTAAAACCAACTTGATGTTGGGGTTATCTTTCCCTTTAAAGAGGTTGTTCAAGCGGTGTACAAATCAAATCTAATATGTGTTAACGTATCGTCGTCGCTTGCGGCTCATCAACATATTATGTTGTACTATGAAATAGGAAGTGGTGGGGGGATGATAGATCATTTTTTCCTGCTGCCATGCATCCTCCCATTTACAAATCCGCTCGTTTTAAGGGTTGCCATGGTAATTCCAGAAGAGCAGATTAAATGCTGCATAAAATTTATGGGCAATAAGTATTTAGATGCTCAATTTTCTAGGACTGGTGATGAGGACAGGTATACTCCCACATGTACAAGTGGTTGTCTGTGTGAGAAATTGAGATTAAAACCCCATTTATGTTTTACAATTTTTTTATTTTTTTTTATAATTGAGGCTTGAGCCCCTTTTGAATGCAAACCAATTGGTGTTTGAAATACAGGGTAGGTAGTTAAGGTATATGTAATTATCATCGCTCTTTTATCCTTTCAACTCAATTCAATTGCAGTCAATGCAATCACAGTTATATGGTGGACATGAAGACATATCTACATGGGGTTTATGGGGATCCTACAAATAGCTGTTACCCGTAATTGGTGTCTTGTTTCATGCAGTCTTCCAGACATTGCTTTTAACCCTTTCAGGGCAGGAATTATTTAGGGCTAAATTGATCACATTTTGTTCTTCGATTTGGCAACAATAATATTCTTCTTGTAGTGCTACATGGTTCTAATAAGGTTTAATGTCTTTGAGAACAATATGCATGGTTAGGAATTTTGTGGAAAAGTTTTGAAAATTGCCAATTTTGATGAAAAACAATGATCTTGAACCTCTCAATGTGTTACCAATTTAAGGATTTTAAAGCTTATTCTCATTTTTAAAATTCCTAGCATCAAATGTAATATTGTCATGCAACAAAAATGGACATAGTCTGAGCAGAAATTTGTGCTCTTTCTACTCATGCATCTGGTATATTTTTTAGAGCTCTGAATCAAAAGTTATTGAGCCAAACCACAAAATGTGATCAATTGTCTCAAAAGGGTTAATGGCTAGATGTGGGCAATGTACATGCTTCCATGGTGATCAGACATAATAATGCTTCAGCTACATTTGCTCCACACTTTATTTTTTTTTCTTCAAAGATGTAGGGTTAAAATTAAGGCTGCAATGGGGTTTTAGGTTTGGTTTAGAGCATAGGCGTACCCAGGATTTTTTTAAAGGGGGTGTTTAAGATCCTTCTTCATTTCAACTTAATCATTTAATCAGCGGTGCATCCAGGATTTTCTGAGGGAGCAGGCCTAATATTCTGAAAATTTTCTGACAAGCAGAAAAAAAAGAAAAAAAAGAAAAAGAAGGTCATCAGCATTTTGGGGTGTCTTTTTACTCCAAAATTCTCTGACGAGCCCCCCCCCCCCCCCCAAAAGAGATATATTATTAGACCAAGGCGAAACACAGAACAGAAATAAAAGGGTTAAAAAAAAAGGCTTTTGCTTCATTGTAACACCTAAAACACTGCTAAAGGAGGGCATTTGAACACCTAAAACACCCAAAACACCACCCCCCCCCCTCGGTACGCCTAAGGTTTAGAGTTAGGATTAGGGTTAGGTATGCTTTTTTGATCCAGGGTTGAAGTTGGACTTCAGTTAGTGTACATGTAGGTAATTTTTCATGGAGCAATTGGCGCCAAAGCGTGTTTTGTAGGACCATTGTGTCGTGCATGCAGCCTTCAGGAAATAGCTTTCATCGGGCGGAGATACGTGCTCTAATACACGTTCCTTCTTTTCCTTCCGATGTTCATTGTCAGAATCGTTTATACCATACAGCACAGAAAAATCCTCAAGCTAGATGATTTGCATAATTCACTCTGATCTGGCTGGCTCTAGGTGTACACCTATGTACGTGACAGGTCTAAAGGCTTGTTCACACGTAACGCTATAAAACGTCGCCTGACACCACTGTCGGAGAATAACAAATATTTCATGTGTAAATGAATGGCAACTGGGGGTGAGAAACAAAGGCCCCTAACAGTACTCATTTATCTGTGTATTATATGATACAGATACATGCAGCATGCTCTGCTTAAAGTCATTTTAATTTTCCACGGATGCAAGACATGCTTTAAAATCTGTAAAGGCCTCTTTTAGGCAATTTACTGGCACATCTTATGGGAACAAGGCTTAAGACAATTTGTATCTAGAGGCCTTTACAGAATGTAAAGCATGTCTTGCATCTTGGAGGTAAATGCCAGAGACAGACTGCCAGCCCTTGAGTTTTAAGCATTCTCTTTTCATCATACTCATTTACTGAACTAAGATTCAGTGACATTTGCAAACAGATACACTAGAAGCTGAAAACGATGCTAACGGTCTCTGCAAGAAAAAGGCCTGCATTCAGTCATCATAAACCATAAAAATAATTTATTAAGTACTTGATGCTGAGTAGGAAGTGCATCAATAATACATTTTCCAAGAAATTTGAATTGAATCAATGTGGTATGTATACTTCAGATTTATATTGTGGTGAGAGAAGCGGTGTCAGTATCGACATACATTTAAAACTTTGTTATGGCGTACATGTAGCTAGCAAAATGTAGTGACATATACTTGTAAATGTGCTCTCAGAGTTGCCTTTTAAGGCATACAATTTTTTAAATCTTGTTGTGTTGCATAGAGGCAGAACCATGATGGTATAAGGGATTTAGATCTAGTATATATCCCTACAACTTTGTACCTCAGTCAGGCCCCTAAAATACAAAAACTGTCTTTCAAATAAAAAGGAAGTACACTTTTGGATCAACCATCAAATTCTACCTTTTGCGTTCCAGATACTTCTTTATGTGACGCAACATTTTGTCAAGCTTCCAAACAAGATGGATGCATTGCTAACTGTTCTTTTACCTGGATGTGACATTGCTAACTTTCCTTTGAGTGGAGCTCCCTCTTTTATTCTATTAAACACATCGAGGGTAGCATTCTCTGACAAGAATTCTCACTCTCCTCCTAACTCCTGAATATTTTACAAGAGATTTTTTTGAGCTTTGTAGATTTATCCTGACATTTGCCTTGTGCAGGGATTCAATGATTAATTTATTATGGCAAAGATTTTCCTTTCCTTGAATAGATTGTTCGTTGAGGAGAAGGGGATTAAAATAATCTTTGTTAAATGATGTTAATGCCTTTCTAACTCTTGGCAGACAAGCTGTACATGTATGACCACACCCTTTTGATATCATACCTCTCATACACTCTGTTTTTCTTTATGTCTCTGTCTCTTTCACTCAACCTCTCACACACTCTCTCTTTATTTCTCTTTCTTTCACTTAACCTCTCACACACTCTTTATTTCTCTCTTTATTTCACTCAACCTCTCACACACTCTCTCTTTATTTCTCTTTCTTTCACTTAACCTCTCACACACTCTTTATTTTTCTCTTTATTTCACTCAACCTCTCACACACTCTCTCTTTATTTCTCTTTCTTTCACTTAACCTCTCACACACTCTTTATTTCTCTCTTTATTTCACTCAACCTCTCACACACTCTCTCTTTATTTCTCTTTCTTTCACTTAACCTCTCACACACTCTTTATTTTTCTCTTTATTTCACTCAACCTCTCACACACTCTCTCTTTATTTCTCTTTCTTTCACTTAACCTCTCACACACTCTTTATTTTTCTCTTTATTTCACTCAACCTCTCACACACTCTCTCTTTATTTCTCTTTCTTTCACTTAACCTCTCACACACTCTTTATTTTTCTCTTTATTTCACTCAACCTCTCACACACTCTCTCTTTATTTCTCTTTCTTTCACTTAACCTCTCACACACTCTTTATTTTTCTCTTTATTTCACTCAACCTCTCACACACTCTCTCTTTATTTCTCTTTCTTTCACTTAACCTCTCACACACTCTTTATTTCTCTCTTTATTTCACTCAACCTCTCACACACTCTCTCTTTATTTCTCTTTCTTTCACTTAACCTCTCACACACTCTTTATTTTTCTCTTTATTTCACTCAACCTCTCACACACTCTCTCTTTATTTCTCTTTCTTTCACTTAACCTCTCACACACTCTTTATTTCTCTCTTTATTTCACTCAACCTCTCACACACTCTCTCTTTATTTCTCTTTCTTTCACTTAACCTCTCACACACTCTTTATTTCTCTCTTTATTTCATTCAACCTCTCACACACTCTCTCTTTATTTCTCTCTTTCTTTCTTTCACTCAACCTCTCTCACACACTCTCTTTATTTCTCTCTTTCTTTCTCTCACCCTCTCACTCTTTCTTCTTTCTCTTAGCCTATTACATATTGTCTGTCTGGAGCCAGAACGTTAACTCGTATACTTAAACACAGATTTAATGCCCTTCTGGCTCTCAATAGATGATATACTCTCTCTTTCTCTTTCTGTCTTACATTCTCTTTCTCTTTCACCTTCTTTGTCTCTAAACTTGCACAGTCTGTAACCCTACTTTTTCACAATTTCCATTTATTTCTATTTATGTCTCTTCTTTTAATCAGATAACTATCCTCAACTTACTCATCTTTGTCTTCTCCCTTTCTACCTTTATTTGAAGCTAATTTGCAAAAGCAAGAAACTAAGTAACTTTTCACTTGTTTTTGGCAAACTAACATATGCACATAGGCCAAGCATGGTATTTATGCCTCTTTCCAAAACCAGTAACATATTCCAGTATTGTCCCATGCATAGTCCTATGTTTATTCCACAAATGGAGATCACATAGATTGCATAATGGCTCTTTGCATAGCGCTCCAATTGCTTCAGTATCATTCTCTTTTCATGCATGAATATGTAGCCATGATGCACGTCGTCGGTCGGCTGTATATCAGTCAAATTCATCATCTCGATGGCTCCGATTCCCAAATATCCTCAATTTAGAATGCACAGGCATTGGTGAGCCTCGGCTGAGTGAGTTATATCCATCGAAGGACGGAACAATCAGCTAGGAAGGTCTTTTACTACTGTATTGCTTAATTGCAATGTGATCTGAATTGCTTGATTGGAATCCTACAGGTTGGTGGAGGTGTACATAAAGAAAACAGAGTAACACTGATGTTTTTTACATAAATAGAATCAAGCTGCAAGCATGACAAAGTGGGTTCATGACATTTTACCTAATGAGGCATGTTTGTTTATTATTGTAAGACCTGGGCCCTCTTTGCGTGGTACTGTCATTGTTATGACCATCTTCCACCATCATCATTAGTTTACATGTTTGTAATATGATTTTGCTATTTGTCTTAGGTGTAATTATCTTTGTTGTTGTAATACTCAACTATCTTGATTATTTTCTTCTATCATTAACATCCCAACAATATGCTCCTCGCATAACCTCATTACTTCAGAGGTTATTTCGCTAAGTACTAGTGACATCAACAATATTGCCATAAAGGCACGCTTATGGTGCCATAACTAATTGTATCCCCCCCAATTGTTTATTATTCTTTGAATAAGAAAAGCTTGTTTTTTCAAATTTCAAATTCATGTTTATTTCATTTCCAACAGAAACTTAGCTTTACAGATATTATAACAGAAAATATGAAAAACATATGTACAAATTCATTTTTTCTTAATAAGTGTACAAGTACACTGAACATATAAATAAATTATTATAATGAATTATTAAAAGTAATTCATAATTTCTGAGGAAATTGTTATTGCCTGGAACTCAGATGAAGTCCTTATGGTACATTGTTTTTATCAAAATGAGTAACAAAATAAGATTCCTGATTAAAACTTGTCTCATGAAAGCTTAGTTGTAATTCATGTTTGTAATTTGGGTAGAACCATAAGGGTTAAATATGACAGTGACATTTACAAAAACTTAAAGTTGACAACACCATGTGACAAAGAGATAAATCTCCTGTATATATATATATATTTTTAATTTAAGTGTTTGCTGCAATATTTCATCCTTTGATTTCATGATTTCTTTATTTGGAAGTTTGAACAATGCTTTATGAATAAAACATACAATAGAAAAACAATAAAAGAATGTAGGTGGCCGGTTTGATTTTGAAAAAACCACAGTTCTTCAGTTAACATCCAACTAATCATTTTCTCATACACATCAGTCAGTGAAAACATTAAGAGAAGAACAAATCCTCACAAATAGATTGGATGTTAAATGGAGCATATGTCATTATACTATGTGAATGTGTATGATGATGATCCACAATATGTTGTGGGCAATGGGATGGGGGTATACGTGGCAAGTACGCACCCTGAAAGTGCCTCTACCCAACACCTCTGTCTCCCTTTCCCTCAGTTAATCCTGAGAATCCCTTCAAGCCGAGGTGTGACACGCGTGTGAAACAAGATACTGCCCATTCCTTCTGCGTGTGGTCGGCAGAGGATATTTTTTCCTGTGGATTTCATGTTTTTCCACCCATATCCTTTTTTTTCAGTTATGCACAGCCTTACAGGAGAAGAGAAAAAGGAGATATTCAAGATATGATAAAAAGGAAGATGTAATGGGCAAACAAAAATCAATACTTTTATCATTATTGGTAATGGTGCCATCTGTTACAAATATTGCAGTTACATGTTGATGTAGAAGTATAGGTTTATTGTTGAGATATGAAGAATCAGTCTCTTGAGAGCCAAAAGGGTGTGAACTCAAATACAGAGTTAGTGCCCTTCTGGCTCTAAACAGACATATTATTGTAGATAGGTGATGTAGAATAAGATTTTGAGAATGGGAGAGGTGGACAGGGTAGGTAGAATTAATAGATGTAGCAATTACTGAGGAAATAAAATTAGTAGATGTAGAAGTAGTAGATGTAGAATTTGTAGAAGTGGTAGAAGTAAAAGTAGTAGATGTAGAAGTAGTAGGAGTGGGAGTAGTAGACAAAGAAGTAGTAGAAGTAGAATAAGTAGATACAGAAGTATTAAATGTAGATGTAGTAGATGTAGAATTGGAAGAAGTAGGAGATGTAGATGTAGTAGATGTAGAGGTAGAAGATATAGAATTATTAGATGTAAAAGTAGATGTAGATGTAGAAGTAGTAGATGTAGAAGTAGTAGATGTAGAAGTAGTAGATGTAGAAGTAGTGGATGTAGAAGTAGTGGATGTAGAAGTAGTAGATGTAAAAGTAGTAGATGTAGAAGTAGATGTAGATGTAGAAGTAGTAGATGTAAAAGTAGTAGATGTAGAAGTAGATGTAGATGTAGATGTAGAAGTAGTAGATGTAGAAGTAGTAGATGTAGAAGTAGTAGATGTAGAAGTAGTGGATGTAGAAGTAGTGGATGTAGAAGTAGTAGATGTAAAAGTAGTAGATGTAGAAGTAGTAGATGTAAAAGTAGTAGATGTAGAAGTAGTAGATGTAGAACTAGTAGATGTCTAGCCTTGTACTAACCCACCACAGTGTTTCTTTGTTTCTTGCATCGAGGGCATTCATTCTGAATGTCGAAGTGCATGAACATGCTGCATTTTCTCCTTGTGAGTTGTATATTGTAGAAGCAATATTCCGAGACCTACTGTCTGTCTTACTTCCTGCCATGCAGAAGGTTTGTGAACCATGCCATGCGTTGGCATGAAATGCATGCGAAGAGAACCCATTTCCAAGGAATCATGAAAATTCCAAAGTTGTGTGACTTGCATTTTGGTTGGATGAAATGCCAAAGAATGCATTGAATCTGCTCTCTTGTTACCATGGAAACCCGTTTCCTTTCAGTGTATCAAACCTTACTTTTGATGAAATCACACTCTGCCCTGTTGTAACGTCACTGATTGAGGCATCCTCATAACCATGCAGTTTAGTTTTAGTATCATGGAATTGTTTTTAAAATGTGTGCAGGGAGGATTGGTAATGTGACGCAATAATTTGAACTTTTAGAAGAGTATGGTTGTGCAGTTATTAAAGGAAGCTTGTGTTCTGGGAAAGGTAAAAAATAATTTGTGAGCTTTCGCATTCTTTTTATGTTAGTTGTTTGGAAGATTATCATAGCAGATATGTCCCCTGAAAAGGATTGCTCTTTAAATGCTCTCACATTCAAAATATGACAAGATACAGCTGAAATGTTTGGACCGAACATTTGTGTGTATTCCCAATATACACATTTCTGTGTGCAGTGCATGTGACTCTCAGCAGGATCGAGTCAATTTCTTCTCATTTTGGGGATTCCCAAACCTTACAGCATACAGCAATTCTTATGTGCTATATAATCAAGCTCTCCCGATTGGTTTGAGACAGTTTCTTTCACAATTCAATCTCATGACCAGAACTCAACTCCTATGATATTAATATCTTTCAATATCATTTCAGTTTCTCACTGCTTCAGATGTTATAAGTAAATCAAGAAATCTTCAGTGCAGCAATGCAAAATATCCCTTGAAAAAAGCCATGTTTTATTAGTGTGCACAAACATGTTATTTCAGCAGGCTTGCGTGCATATAGTCACACATCTTCTGCAAGGCTGATGTGATTACGATCAGCAGTTACTTCTGTCCCATGTTTGTCAGTGCGAGTCCTTTATTTGAAATGTTTTTGAAGCACTGATCAAATTAACCACCAGCTTTTGAATTGTATTGAAATCTTCAATCTAATAAAGTAGTTGATGTAGTCAGCACCTTCTCCTGAGTGATTGCCCAGCTGTGTTAATTAGAATTAACTTTTGCTGAATTTCAAGAAAAATTGATTAGTTGTTCTGTCAAATTTTCAACTGAAACAATTAAACAACAACAACTACAACAGCAACAACAAAGAGATATTTCATTGGAAATAAAAAGTGGGTATAGTCTTTATTGTTATATCCATTCCAATTGCTTAAAGCTCATTTACCGAATTGGTAGCAAAAAGGAAATTGGAAAGAAACGTGTTGAATATAGTCTCATGATGTTTTCTATATATCCGAAGATGTTTGTACAATATCATTTCGTATTCCATTAATGATTTCCGGTGAATATATGTAAGGAACGTTAGATCATGGCAATATATTGCCCTACGCTATGACCTTTCCACCCCGACGGCTCCCCACGCGACAATCTTGGGGTTTCGCACGGAGATAGCGTGTCACTGTGTGTAGGATATGAAGGCGTGTATGGAGTATAGTGCACGCTGAAGTTATATCCCTGGCCCGGCACCTAAATTATTGTTTGCATCTCATTTGTTTAATATGCCACTTTAGGACCTGAAATCTCCACAGCATCTTTGTATTGCTAGTATCTTGCTATTTATCAACAAAAATCCAGTAAATTTGACAAAAAGTATTTTGAGGGCTTACCAAAACTAAACATTACCTTGGTGTGGCAGGTGTACAGATGTTAATTTCTTTGGCCCCCTCCCCCCCTTCTGGCAGAAAAAAGTTCATGGACGGTTCACATTGACAGAAATATGGCTGTACAGAATCCCATGGGAGTGATCTGAGAGGACCAACGTAATTTTGGAGGTTGAAAGTATGCACTGACACCTATCACGGTCGATATTGAGTGAAACATGACCTTTTGACATCCCAGGGAGGTGGTTTGGGAGGACCAAAACAACTTTGGAGATTGAAAGCAGGCATTGACTGGTTTATTACCCCTGTTGGTATCCTTGTTGGGGGAATCTACACATGGTTTTCATCTTCTGAAATTCATCACCCTTGGTATCAACGCCAAGGGTGTTATGTACTGGCGAGAAGGCTGCCCCCCCCCCCCTCCCCCCGGGGAAATACATTTATTTGCAATCATCACTGTTAGCATTAAAACGTGAAATGCTATTTTGTTTGCATAGGTAGGTAGCTTAGCGAAACTTAACGACGGGTAAAGATGCGGGGAAAGACACAAAGAGCAAAATTGCTAGTTTTGTTTGTGCATCTAAAATTACAATCAGACTTATCGGAATAAAGGTGTTCATATTATTTTGCTTAAACGTCTTAATAGAGTTAAATACTAATTCTACATCCTAATATTTTGGTTCTGCCTCTATGGAATGAAATTATGATTTTGAATAATTCTGTCTTCTGCGTCTTTCCTGCGTTTTTACGTGCCATCACGTTTCACTAAGCTACCTTAATCAAAGATGTGTAGAGAGAATTATGGGAGGGAATTCAGATCAGTGGTTAGGTATTAGTTTTATCTACTTTCTTTACCAAGATATTAATCTACAGTTGCCACTCTCCACCCAGGTGTAAATGGGTACCTGGTTTAAGTGCTATACATATTGGGCCACTGATACAATTGGGGGTAATAATGCATTGTGCAGTGCTTTGAACAGTTATTGCAACTGGGAAGATCCCATGTAAATTTTATCGTGGTGTACTGACACACGAGGCGTAGCCAAGTGTGTTAGACACCACGATAAAAACCTGCATGTTGCTGGATCGCACTAACGCACAAACTCACAACCATGTATTAATAGTTTTATAAAACGGGTCTACAATCTTAGTGTTTTCTTACAATCTTAGTGCTTGATCCGGATTAGCCGTGCGTTAGTCCCCTCGCCGTGCGTTAGTGCTTTTTTTTTGCACTGTCACGTGATGTTATTTGACCAATCAGGATGGCTACATTCTTGAACCCATTTTATAATGATTATTATTATTATTTTAGTGTTTGTCATCCGTTCTTGCTTTGCCAATGAGGCCGAAATACAGATACTCACGCCATTAGAATACAAAACCCAAAAGGCTCTGTAGAAAATGGCACAACTGAGGCACAACTGTGGCACAACAGTATATTAGACTCTCTTTGAAATCCAGTGGCCTCTCTGTTTCTCTCCTTTATAAACGGCAGGTATTTGGTTATTCATGTGGATGGGTCATTTGATTCCTTTGAGAGCTTTAATAAGCTCCTATCCCACCAGTCAGAACTACTGCAATAAATCATGGTAACATGAGCTTATTACGACTCTCTGCTCTGCATCATGAATCTCTCTCTCTCTCTCTCTCTGCTTCAGCAAGAAACATTTTCTTCTCTCACCATGGATGGAACCAATATCTTATTGTGTGTTACTGACTCCTTCTGGCCTCTTTTAGCATGATTCAGATTCACTGCTTGAAAAAAAAAAAATTGTACTGCCATTAAAGTATTTCTTTTAGCTTCAGTATTATGTACCGAGCCGTGCGTCAAGAATCTCCACTCCAGGGAGACAAATTTCCTTCGTTTCATTATGGAACCAATTTGTTCTTGAGTGTTACTGACTCTTTCTGGCCTCTTTTAGCATTATTCAGATTCATTGCTTTCTTAAAACGCACCATATTGTACTGCTGTTTACTGTTTCTTATAGTTTCAGTATTATGTTGTTGTTTTTGTTGTTGTTAATTAGGATTTTACAGACGTTTATCAATCAGATATGATTATTTATGTTTGGGACTGACCTCTAACGTCACCATTCGATAGACGTGACCGAGATTCGAACCTGGGTCCGATCAGAGTCAGTTTGTAGACGAATGCAGAGAGCTGACCATAGACGTTACCGCTGGACAAACTCCTGATCCCTGATTATGTACTGAACCTGCTTTCTTTTAAACCAAATTTGTCCTCCTGATCTTTTTATATTATTATTATTATTATTATTATTATTATTATTATTATTATTATTATTATTATTATTTTTATTTTTATTATTATTATTGCATAAAGAATCTCTCTACTTCAGGGAGAAATATTTCTTTCGTCCCATTATGTAACCGATCTTTTATTGAGTGTTACTGACTCTTTCTGGCCTCTTTTAGCATAATCCAGATTTACTCCTTTCTCTTATATCAGACTGTACTGCCATTTATTATTTCCTTTAGGTGTGATATTACATGCTGAGCCTTGCCTCAAGAATCTCCACTTCAGGAAGAAATATTTCCTTTGTCTCATCATGGATAGAACTAATATTTTATCAAGTGCTATTGACTCTCTCTGGCCTCTTTTTGCTTGATTTAAATTTACTGTTTTCCTCATTAGCACAAATGGCACATTCATTGGTTTTCCGTAAGTGGTATCGGCACACATAATAGGCAACAAGTTATAATGGGAATGCTCCGTGCAATTTTTATTTATTTATTTTATTTAAGTGCGGGTGCCTACCTCAGCCCGAAGACTGTTCTTCCGTAGGTCCGTGCATACATAAAAACATACATTATATGCACAAAATACAACACATATAGGTGTGTGTGTGTGTATATATATATAAATATATAAATATATATGTATATATATATATATATGTATATATATATATATATGTATATAAATATATATATATATGTATATATATATGTATATATATATATATGTATATATATGTATATATAAATATATATATATATATATATATGTATATATATATATGTATGTATATATATATATATATATATATATGTATATATATATATATATATATATATATATATATATATATATATGTATATATACACACACACAAAATAATAGTAAATAGATTGTTCAAAAGAGAATGGAATGTAATAACAAAACATATATATACAAGTTTATTTTTATTTATTTACTAATTTGCTATCTTGCTAAGATCTGAAACTACTGCATTACTTGTATACAAGAGCATTTGTAAATAAGAGGAAAGAATTGATTGAAAATGCTCTTTTGTAAAAACAAAATGGCATAGGGGTATTTTACATATGGCACATACATGTAAGAAGGTTAACCAAATATATTTTGCTGCTATTTACTATTTCTTTTACCTCCAGTATCTTGTGCTTTTGCATGTATTTGTTCTATATTTCTGTTCAAGTCGAGAAATAATAGTAATGGGGATATCAATGAAGTTAAGAAAGGGACTTCGTCTTACAAAACTGGATGCAAAATTCTCTGCTGTTGTTCAGGTCCCATTTTCAGAAGTTGAATATATATCAAATTATGAAAATCAGGCCTGTTAAATTTCCGCGTTTACGCGAATTTCCGCTTTTTTAAAATCATTTTCTCACGTTTTTTTTTCACTTTCCGCGTTTTTTACTCTCTGGGTAATGAAAAACACAGTCTAGTCTCGTACCATGCTTTTTGTCAAAATATAAACGTATTTGGAGCTGCTCATTACGCGAGCAATTATTATTCATGTCTAAAAACGCCTGGTAATAGAGACTATCCAATCCGGTATTCTGGTTTCACGCTGCAGTGCGTGGCGGCCTAGCAGTGCACTGCTAAGCAGCCGCGCCGGGCTAGCAATCTTGGGGCGATAGCCGGTCTCGCATGTATCGCGCGGCGTTGGTCAAGTTGCTTCAGCTGGTAGCTGTGTCTTCGAGTGGTACTTCGAGCGGGACTTTGAGTTCGTTTGGATAAATTTCTTCCGCGTTTCCAACACAGTTATGCACCATCTTGGTACTTGTTTTGAATTTTTTATTTACTGATGTGAACTTCACAAGAGGAAATTAAATCATGGCTTCTACTTCCAAGGATCAAAATTATGTGAAGCGGGGCTCGCGTGATGATAAGGCATCAATTGACAAGAAAGACCCTCTCGTTAAAGAGATTAGTATTAGTAAACAAGAAAAGTAGGAAAAGCATATAGTCTGTGAGTACCATATTAAAAACTGAAGTAATTTTGAACTGTGAGTGTGAATGTTTGATACTTAATACAATAATAATATGTGTGCGTATTAACCCTTTCAGGACAGGAATTATTTAAGGGCTAAATTGATCACATTTCATTCTTCAAATTGGCAACAATAATATTTTTCTTTTAGTGCTACATGGTTCTAATAAGGTGTAATGTCTATGAAAATAATACACATGGTTAGGAACTTTGTCGAAAAGTTGAAAAAGTTGCCAATTTGGACAACAAACAATGATTTTGAATCTCTCAATGTGTTGCCAATTTAAGGATGTTAAATCTTATTCTCCTTTTTAAAATTCCTGGCATCAAACGCAATATGATCATGCAACAAAAATGGACACAGTATGTGCAGAAATTTTTGCTCTTTCTACTCATGTATCTGGTATATTTTTTAAAGCTCTGAATAAAAAGTTATTGGGCCAAACCACAAAATGTGGTCAATTGTCTCGAATGGGTTAATTGTGTTAGCGTGCAAATTTATTGGTGTGTCAATTATTTGTTTTTTTCAAGAAAAATATAATTATTATAATTAATTATCTATCAAATCATAACACACCTACCCAGATACAGTTAATCCTAAGCCTGAATTTCCTCTCTTAGTATGCACCAGATTGCACAATTTCAAATTCAAGTTCAAAAACTGCAAAGCTCCCTACCGTGGGAGGGGGGTGACCCCCCTCCCACACCCTCCCCTCGCTTGGTCGCTCCGCTCCCTCGCAATGTCACTAATTTATTTTCCTCTTTTTTTTTCTTACCTCACTCACATGCCTGGAAAATCATTCTTCCTCTTTGCATGTCATTTTTTAGAAACATTGACTTCTTGATAGGTGCATTCATAGGAAAGAGTGCAATGACACTAATTGATGCATGATAGATTAAAATGAATTTATGAGTAATAGGCTGAATTTCAGCTGCTGCAAAGGACAAAAGGTAGGTAGAATTAATTGTAATCATTTTTCATTTGAATACCTAGAGAGACTCAATGCAAGATGTTAGCACTCATGACAGAGCAGTTAGTAGGTCTCTGTAAACCTCATGTCCTCCAAGTTAGTGGACAGTTATCAAAAATTCATGTTTAAGAGTAGAATTTCGACTTTAAAAACCTTTATGTTTCATGAATAAATTAGGCATGAAATACTTCCATGGATATAATCTTCATAATAGATGTAACTCTTACTGTTTCCAGAAAAGAAAAAAAATGATATGCATGTAGATCTTCTGGGATCAAATATTGTTCAGCACTCAAAGTGGCATTCAAGGGGTTAAATCAGGCATCTCTCTCTGAATTATTCGCCTTAAATTATCAAATTCATGCGTATAGAACTAGAAACACCAATAATTTATCATTTTCCACTAGTACGTACATCTTTATTTAAAAATCTATCATATACCAGGGTCCATTCATATGGAATTTTCCTCCAACAGACAATAAAGAATTAACAATCATTAAACATTTTCAAAAGAAGATAAAGAAAACATTTTTAAGTACTTAATTATAAACTCAGTTAAATTTTGTTGTTGTTTTGTTGTTGTACTGTTCTTTTTGTGTTCTATTTTGTATTGTAGTGTACTACTATATACTGTGTCTAATCTTATTTACCATTCATCATTTATTGTAATATATAAATATTTTCCTGGGTCGGCCTCCTAGAAGGGCCTTTCCTTTCTGGCTGCAACCCACTTTTGCAATATAATTTGTTACTGTTTTCACTAAATGATGGATGAGCGCGCAACTAAAAGAAAGTTAGTTTTGAATAAATCGCTTTCAAAGTTTTAAAGCATAATCTCAACCTCTTTAATGTATGAAGGGTGAATAAATTTTATATCCTGGGATAGATCATATTTCAATGTTTAGTTCTATGTCTGATCATTTGCCTATTTGTTTATATTTAGGGGGAAAATGAGCTGTAAACATAACCATCATTTTGTGAAAACACAAAATTCAATGATGTGAAGTGACAGATTTTCACGAAGTGACGGATCTCAGCCCCGCACGTTTAAAACATGTGGGACTTGATCACCGCGCTTTTAACCGTCATTTTGTGAAAACACAAAGTCAATTCAAGGATGCGCTCTTTTTTGTTTTCACGAAGTGACGGATCTCAGCCGCGCACGTAAAACATACGGGACGGCTGTAAGCCGTCACTTCGTGAAAACAGAAAATCCTTTTACTAGGTATTTTCTTGTTGACATTATCGCCACAGTTACATAATTATACATTATTATGATCTGAAACTGTGTGAGGTTCAAGATGTTAGTAAATGATGTCCAAAATGCAAAAAACTCAAAATTGAAAAAATATGCGTTTTTCCTCATTACCGTCACTTCGTGAAAATAGGGACGACTTATGTGAAATATTTTAATCCATGTTACTATTGTTTCTATTGTCCTTTTTAAAACTTTTATTGCTCTGTGAATGTAATTTTGTTGTTCTTTTCATATTGCTTGTATTTTTTATTGCAAAGTGAAATAAATTTGAATTGAATCAAATTGAATATCTTCCATGAATATTATAAACTTCGTGGTAGAGGTAAAAGAAAAAATGTAATAGATCTTCTGGCAAATGCATTGTTCAGTACTTATAATTTCTGATTGGATTTGATGCCCACAAAATGGAAGAGGTTAAATTAGGAATATCTTCCATGAATATAATCTTCACAGTAGACATACACGTAACTGTTACTGTTTCTAGAGGAAAAAAGTGTAGATCCTCTGGGTTCAAACACATTGTTCCTAACTTAAAATCCTGGGCTGGATTTGACGCCAACAGCAAGAAAGGGGTTAACAATACCCAGCAGATAATTTTTGAAATTATACCTCATCAGGAAGATTGAAGGCCATCTCCATTTCCGGGAAGGAGTGCTCTAACGTTCATTGTTTCGATTCACTGAGCACAACTTATAGACTCCTAGCCAGTGAGAATCTCATAATGCGATCAAAAATTGTTGCCGTAGTAACAGAGGTTATGCTGAGGTGATGTTAGAAATGACTTTTAAGTGTGGCCATTAGAGTGGATGAAGAATCACTATTATGGATACAGGATATACATCCATTCTTTTACCACCTCTTCAAAGAAAGCAAAGCTATGATTGGGGGGGGGGGTGATGTGGGATGATTATGACGTTTGCTGAATTAAAATAGCTGAAGGACATTTGGTTTGATCTGTTGAATGCATTAAAAGAAATTAGCTTCTTACTGAGATCCTAATGTGGTGAGGAAATTCATTTGAAGACTGAAAGCAATTGCTTTTTTTTGTTTGTTTATGTATATGTAATTTAGACATTAATTGATATTAAATCCCTTCCACCTGTCCAATTTGTTTAAGTTATATCATTGTAGGGACCTTGTAGAACATTACATACCCCTAATCAATTTAACTACAATGTTCTCAGGCTATGCTAATGTACAAGGAGGTAATGATTGGATTTCTAGGGGGAGAGGAGAGGAGGGAGGGGGTGGGGTATGATGTCACCGGAAATTTTTTTTTTATGCCTCCGCCCACCGAAAGGTGGTGCCGGAGGCTTTATTTAACCTAGATGTATTTGAATAATTGTGTTCTTTGAAAAAGCAAAAGCTAAAAAAAAGTACATCATGCCATGTTTAATCATTCACCACATCCCAAATGAAAATAAATTGGCTAAATCGAGTTAGTGCAATCTGGAGAAAGACATCTCTCATTAAGACCCACCAGAGCCTTGGGTAAACGGGCATGGTAGAGGCAGCTAGGGAGGGAGAGATTTCAAATTTCCCTTGTGTTCTTGTGCGAGAAGATATTAAAGCCTGTATTTTTCTCATTTAAGCCATTAAGGTAAAAGACCTTCGTGTACAAAGTGAGAGCCTTATCAAATATTCAACTCCGTGTGACTCATGCAAAATCACTCACCGGTTCTGAGTGGAGCGGTGCCCATCGCGAATTTTCTTGCAGACATGTTGCATGTCGGCACTGGCGGTTCGAGCGCTGCGAGATGCAAAGGGCAGTGTATAAATCATGTGAGTAGATTATAAAAGCATTTGTTTAATTGATGTATCATATTTCATGGGAAAACTTATAGTGGTCCATTGCATACTCTGTTGGTATATCAATGCATTGTCTTGTTAACTTGTCAATTGCTATTATACACCGTAGGAAATGATGTACACCTATGCATGGTGGTACCCAATGGGTGATGTAATGGAGGCATTGTGCTACGTTAATCGTAGCTACATCCGTAGTAGCCATGGTTAATGTAGGCCTAGGAAATTTTAATCTCCTGCATACCTCACTTGGCTGAAGAATAATTTCACTACTGTAACAGTATATCTATTGAAAAATATTTGATATAGAATTATATAATTTATGTTGTACCATGCATAAAAGTGCGTATTCATGAATGAAAGGATCTCCAGCAGCCACTCAGGATAAAAAGATATAATGAGTATATCACTAAATATAGGTGTAACACTCGTTCAATCGTATACCTGATACAAATATGATGATATAGACATACATGTAATTGTTAGGTGACTTGGAATGTGGACACACTCTTTTTGCATACATCCAAACATGCACACTGATGCGTAGTACATGCCCTCTCCTTGAAAAGGGGTTTAATGATTTGATTATCTAGTTTTAAGGAGTAGGTACATTTAATTCTAAGCAGGAGCTACATGAGTACAACAGGTGTAATGGCAAAGTTAAAGGTGACAAAACACAACACAAAAATTTTGTTCAGTGTTTTTGGCAGTTCCATAATTTTATACTATTCAAAATAACAGTTACCTCTGGAATTAGAAACTGCACATATTTCTCTTTAATACTTAACCATCTGAATGTCTGAGTATAGCTTGGGGGCAATTTAATGTCTTTTGACATTGTACTTTTCTTTGATTGGTCTTGTTAACCTCCATTTTATATGACAGAAATATTCTGTAATAACATTTTAGGCTCATGTCAATAAGAGGGTCTCACCAACATGGACCCTACTGATGTTTTCCTTTTCTGATTCCATAGTCAGAGTTATGTATACTTTCAATAATATGCATGTCTTGAAGTATTGGGTGTCTTGATCTGTGCATTATTTCGTAGAGGCCTTCTTCTTCAACAAATCATACATTTCCAGCTTCTTTATACAACCTTCCCCTCTCACTGAACCCAAAGCCTTTTAACAGTGCACGTTTTTGTTAGCCATGCATATTTTCTCCTGTGGAAGTACTAAATGCATCCTCGACTGGTTTTGAGTGTATTTATCTTTGACAAGCTCTATCTCAGCAAATATTGAATTGCCATGTGAGATGGCTGGAATGTGCTCTCCAAAATGGTTTGGGCGTACATGGAGATGGCATATGATCCAGATACATGGACAATCAAGACATGATGAGAGGTGTATGTATAGTTATTCCAAGGGTTAGGCCATGTAGAATTGATTCCTAGTCTCTCAACCCGATTTTTTTTTTGTTGAAAATGAGGAGGGGGTTCCATTTTATTTGATACAAGATGAAACAAGATGAAATTGCATTATATTGGTGATTTTTGTTACTTTATTGTCTTCAAATGTTCAAAGATCTTATTTGTTCCATTTCAGAACCAAAATATCGGAGAGCTGAAAAAAGGAAGGAGGAGCTAGGGGACGAGAAACTTTAACTATTTTTATTTTGCCTTATTCTTTATGGAAAGCTTGTCATGCCAAGTAAAATAAAGAAGGAGAGAGGGTGAATATACATATACATGTACTAAGAAAAGGTTGTTAGAGAATGCATGATGAGGGGGCCAGGGAAGAGCTGTTACTCTGAGGGTATTTTTTTAAAGATTCTTGCTGTAGAATGAAGGTAGTGTATAAACAAAAATTGTTGTGTGATCACGTGATCATTCCAATTCTCCATGTTAATGTAATTGTCAAAATGACAATTAACATTGATAGTCAACAATGCTTCAAATTGTGTTCAGTTCAAAGTATAATTCAATGTGTGAACACAACTTCCCACTCGTATGTGTACTGTATTCTAAAGATCAAGGCATATGCCCTATCACCTCATCTTCCCTCCCCAAAATAAACCCCGAGAGGTGGCAAATTATGAGAAGTATTAATCTAATTAGGATGCTCGTAAACTAATGTGATCTGGGTCTAGTTTACATGTGAATTAGCCAGTATAAGGAAGAAGCAGGCACTTAATACCAGTTGCAAGGCTGACATTTTGTTGCAAGACCCTCAAAATGGATTATCATACTTGCAACTGCATCATGTATGGATTGCTGTTAGAACTCATTGGAGTTTTTTCTTCGACAAGGCAAGATCATATTTTCAGAATTTCATTTAAATGCATAATGGATGTTGTTGATGTGTACTTTGTTAAGAGCGAGAAGGGTGAGCTTGTACCCTTCTTTTTCACCATTGACTGAAAGCCTGACTGCCATCTTGTTTGGAGTTCAGTTTAATACATGTAACAAAAGTTGAATATGGAATATACTCAGAATAATTTATCCTTGAAGTACATTTTAATATTTGATATCAACCTTCAAACTTCAATTATTGAACTGCAACTGTATTACGTTTGTGCATTATAATGAAACAGGTTTATATTTATTGCAATATTTTTGCACTTCAAACTGTTTGACAACCATAATTGGAAAACATGCTTGACACTGAAAATTTCTGAATTTATATTTACTGGAACTGGAAGAGATGATCAAACATGTTTTCATCAAAAACTACTTGATGAATCTTGCTTCCGCTCAAAGAGATATTTAGACCATGCTGTAACAAAACTTTGTATCAGTGGGAGGGAAAAGGATGAGATTTCAATATTCTTGATATCCAACGATCACTGTACTCTGGTTTTTCTTTTACCGGCTGAAACGTTATTGATGTTTTGTTGAATTCCTTGCCGAAATTGACAGCTCGCTCTGGGTCGGATGGAGAAGAAATTATTTGCGATATGCATTTCATTTGATTGGATTTTTTGGATTACAGTAGTGTATGTACAATATATTTCATCTTGTATGTGGAATTGCTTTCAGATTGCTTGTGCTTGCCAGGAGAGGCAGACAGAAGAACAACATTTCGCAAGGTTATTTTTCTAGAACTGCAGCTTGATACAGTCTCAAGAAAACAATTTCTTGTATTATCATCACCTTCATGAATATGTGATGTTATTTGCATGGATCATAATTCCTTGAATATTGTTTCAATCAATGCATGATTTTTGGAGCGGCCATCATGATGTCTCCAGTGTAAATTTGTTGCTTCATCATCAGGACTTTAAATTGAGTCAGCAAGGATACACTGTTTTTTTTCATATCAGGATTCTAGAATTTATCATTTGGAAATGTTTACATTCAATGATTTTTTTTTATGGGATCATAATGTACACTGGATGGAATACACTTTGAATTATAATTGGAGATTTGCTCATTATTTTAAGAAAGTAGGAAGGAAGATTTTTTTCTATTCAGACCTAAAATAACAATTATTGTAAAGTACTCCAGAATCAGATAGCTATTCATCTAGCTGCAGATTTATCAAACTGCAGATTTCTATGAATTCATGCAGTTTCAAAATAATTAGTAAAATATCTTGCATAACAAGCCATGAAGAATCATTTTTAAGAGAGTGAGGTAGTTTCATAATTATTTTATTCTATTTTGTTTTCCTCTAAACACTGAGGCCTGTACTCTTAAAAGTGTACTAACTTTAGTCCAGGTTACTTTAAACCCCGATTAACTGGGTAGATAATTTAGTCCACCGATTTATGGGGGTGTCAAATTGTGAACCACTTCATTCCTTGAAAAATGCCATAACTATGTAACTAAATGAACACACAAATATTGTATCGTTATGTAATCAATATCTCATTTTCGATTCATGACATGATTCATTTTGTTTAATCACTTCAGTACAGAATTAAGGTAATACGTACATAGAATATAAAGCTTGAGGCTTGGTGCCCTGTAAATCAGAGGACTAACCTAAACTGGGTTTAATTAGTCCACCTATACCGGACTGATAATGTCAATGCTGAGGATTAAGTTGTGCAATAAGATGACTCATTCTAATATTTACGATACGTGAGTCATTTTTATCTTGAGTCATATAATCTGTAGCCCTTCTTCTTGACAGATGATTTTTTTTCTTTATATCTTGGCTTTCTCACGATTAGAAAATGTATTGAAAAACACACAAAAGTGAAGTCATCACAGAAACATTGAACTTAATAGACTTTATAATGATGTTAAAATATTTGACATCACTTTGTAACACAGCTTTACTGTAAATGTCAGTAACAATTACTTTTCAGTCGGCAGAATAGCTTAGTTCAATAGAGAAAGTCATTAAATTGTTCAGATTATTTATCAGCATGATGTGTTTTGCACAGTATTTGATCATTTTGTCACCATTTTTATGTTTAGAATATGCCTTTCCTTGTAGTATGCCTCACACCTGGCATGACCATAAACATAGTTTTGTTTCAGTGCCTTTAATAAATATTGATAGTAATTTCATTCTACTTCTGAATCTTATGGTCATTAAATAGGATAGAATAAAATAGCATATATCATCTTTGAATCAGTGAAATCCAGAAAGCTATAAGATTTCATATAGATTTGTGTTGTAACTGACATGTCCTCTTTTTTGTTGCGTCTGAGCGTATGGCGATGGTTTACAATATAATAAATTGCTTTGTAATGCAGATCAATTACCACAAAATATAAACATGTATTCATCAGTTGCTTATAAAAGACCACCGAGTATGCAGGTATCCAGCCTCATGAATGGTAAAACTGAAACACTTATAGTGTCTGCATTTTAAAAATATTTTGATTTCGATGCAGGGGACATATTATTTTGAGAAAAGATGTTGTCTCGTACATACAAGGTATGCATACAAACTCTGGCCTGCCCATCTTGTTTGTTGAACGGTAGATCCACGTTCTGACTAGATCGCTGCTTTCAGACACGGGTTTCCTTCGCCGAAGTATCTATTGATTTTTCGGCGATGGAAATGATATGAGAATGAGGGTGAAAGCTTTTCTCTTCATGTAGTCACCCCAGACAATAAAATACATTTAATGTTGATCGTCTGTTCAATATACTGCAGCACCTCTGCATTGACTGCCAACTGCTGTTGTTGTATTTCTGGCTTGTATCAAATTTGTATTTCTCTGATTTTGTGTTTTGTCTGAGGGATGTATTATTGAATTTTTCGCCTTTGTGCTAGTCCAGCAGGTTAGTTATGGATATCAGTTTTATTAATATTTTATGTGACACTAACATTGACCTGATGATGTACCAAATTATTAATAATATTTTAATTAGCAGTAGTGAACAATACATGCAAATCAGATTACTGCAGACTGTTTTGTCCTTTTTTTCTAAATGGTAGTTGTGTTTTGATGCATGTGCTTTGATGCATGTGCTTGTATATAAGCCAAAAGCAGTAACTCTATAGATACCTTTATTATTTCAAGATGATCTGTTCCAATGAAAGCCATTTTTTCATAAATATATTTTTTAGGGTATGTGAACAAGTTATATTGTGTATTGAGAGCCAGAAGGGTATTAAGTTGAATACTTAAACACACACTGCTCTTCTTTGCTGACAACAAACGATATGTGCTTGAATAAGTGACCTTTGAAAAGAAGTGGCCGCGGGGAAACGCCTTGATTGTTTTTGGATTGGAGGCAGATTGTTTTACTCTGCTTGGAGTCTTATTTCAAAATATATTGACCCGAAAAAATAAAACGTGCCGTTTTGATCAATCTTCTGTATCTTTCATGGCTTCTGCCGAATTGAGAAACAGCTACATGTAGCTTACCACATATTGTAAAGCAGGCAAATGCAAGAGTCATAAATTTTGAAGTTGTGCGAGTATGTAATAAATTACAAAAGAATTATAATTGGGAAACTTGGGCGGATGTGAAAAGGATTATATTTTGCTTTTAAGTAAGTAATAACAACACTTTGATATTTGATTACACTTTTTTTTTTTTTCGACTAAACAAAAATTGCGTAATTGTAAAAAAATTTCTTTTTACCGTTACTGGCGTTCATTTCTAAATAGCTCCCTCTGCGACGAAAGCAAGATTTACATTTCTTACAAAGGAGTTATAGAACTAGTGACCTTCAAATTTCATAGGCAGTATCTACAGGATGTCTACTAAACCTGCGCAAAGTTTTGCGGGAAATTGTGTAAGTCTTCAAAAGGGATGAAGTATCTTTAAGGTTCTGTTTAAAACTTATGGTTTTTTTCTTAATTGATGATAATTGATTGTTTTGGGGAGGCTATTAGTAGCTTCTGATGTTTGTAGTAACATGTAATATATTTCATGTACTGGCATGTTTATTGCCTATAGCTTCTTTATTTATGTGAAAATTTTAAACATGCTTATGAATGATACACATTTAAATTGTATGATAATTTGCATTTGTATTTGTAATTGTAATGGCCCGTATTCTGAACTCCGGTTGAACTTAAACCATGGTCTAAGTGTGGTTTCATCCCAGTCTAAACCAACCCTTTAAACCGGAGTTTAAGACAATCACATTCTGAACTCCGGTTTAACTTAAACTCCAGTGCAGTCTAGACTAAGTGTGGTTTAACTTTGTACAGAAAATGTAGACTGCAGCTAGGGGTAGTTTTAAGTCCGGTTTAACTTAGAATGGAGTTTTAAGTTAAACCGGAGTTCAGAATATGGGCCAATGGGTTGGAAAGGAATTATTTAATTCTCTGTTATTTTATTCCATATACCAGGCATAAATGATTATTTCCTATTCTGACCTATCTTTTAAGTTCTGTCTATAAAGTGTGTGGGGACTTTAATTTTATTAGTGATATGCACTATGCAAGCAACATTCATCACTCCATCTTTTATTCTCTCTTGTGCAGGGATCTACAGAAGTATGTCTATGAGGAGGCACAGAAAAGGATGGTGTTGTCACGGCAACAGAAGTTCAATGAGAAACATTGTATCTGCTGCTTCTCATCATTTGGGTTCATCTTAAACAGGAAGATACAATGTCAGGTGAGATAGGAACTGCTGTGCAATATCACAAGAAAATGCCCTTTTTGAGAGATAAACCTGCTGATGAAGATATCTTATGCTGGGGTTTATGAAAAAATGTATAATATACCAAAATCAATCTGTATTGAATGCATCAATTAAAGGTACCCTTCTATGAAATTCTAATTCTTGTTATTTTGTACATGATACTCATCTAAACTGAAAAATGACATCCGTTTGCAATGAATACGTATCTGAATATTTTTAAAATAATATTTTCCCCACGTATTCAGGCCTAAACGAGTCTGCTAAGCTCCGCCCCCTTTTAAACCCCGAATTCTCGTTCTTCGAGCATGATTGACGTGTGACGTCACAAACCGACATCGCCGGTGCTTGTTTACAATATCTTGCATATATCACGCGTGCAAACTAACTTGCAGTTATATACCACCTCGAAAACTACCTCTAAATCGAAGTATGCCGCAACGCTGTGTCTTTGCAGGTTGCAGCAACATCACAAAGGAGGGTGTAAGTCTACATTTATTCCTCAAAGACCCAAATATTAGAAGAAAATGGACCTCAAAAGTGAAACTAACTCGCGTCAATTGGAAGGGGCCGAGTGACCGCAGTGTCCGTGTGTTCCGAGCACATTTGTGCGGAGGACTTCCTCGATAGTACGGGGCTGCATGCGGCGTTTGGCATCAAGAAGAGGCCGTCCCTGAAGCAAGATGCCATCCCCAAAATCAAACTTGATCTACGGTATCTATTGATCATATATCTATTGATCAACTATCACTGTACCTACACTAACTTAGTCTACCGGTACTTATTATTCATAGCAGCACAATGAAAACATGCAAGGTAACAGGAGAGCTAAGGGTTTTCTGGATATCAATGTTAGAATTTACTAGAAACAAAACGCTACCACCCAAGCACCAGTAAAACCCTACCCAAGCCCAGGCCAGGCAGGGTCAGCAGGCGAACGACCGAACGGCACGGCGTGTACACCTGCGCACGTCGAGCTCACTGCCTCGATCAGCTATCAGCTCAGCCTCATCAGGACTGGGGCATTTTGCAAGCGCAAACAAGATTCATAATTAGTGGATATGCGTAAATTAAAATTCAATCGGCAATCTAATTATCAAAAGGAATTACTAGTTATAATTCCCAAGTCTCCCGTCGATATCTTCTCCGTTATTGAAATCAGGGACGTCTCTGTCATATAATCAGAATCCGACATGTCTGGTTCAAACAAATACGGCCGTGCCCCTAATTCCTCTTTTATTTCTTCTGTCTGAAGATGTTATCGTTCGTTGATATGGGATTTTAAAAAAACTAAAATGAAGGGCTGTAATGGCACGAAGTCGAAGCTAGGACACGAAGTCGAAGCTAGGATCTACACGAAGTTCAATAGCCTACACACACACTTTCAGCTTGCGTGGAGTCAAGCATTCTGAGTGTGACGTCACATGACGTCATCGATCGCTGGACCGATTTTCCAAAATTTTTTGGGGCGTTCCCAATTAATTTTTTATTTTCAAGTTTACAGATTAATGAATGGAATTCAGGTAAAATGGTTGACAGATCTGGATTCACAGTAGAAAAGTCTACTAATTGAAGTTCCTTTGTAATTCCATAAAAGGGAACCTTTAAGTCAGTGTGAGTTCATCTCATCCTGTTAACCAGCTGTGCTGTATTTTGCATCCTTTTTTTAAATATCATCCATCTCATTCTATTATTTACTGTAATTTCCACTGCCAGTTTCATTTTTGTTACTCTTTAAGTGTCTCTAATTTCTTTATATCTCAGCAATGTTTGGCTTTCTCATTCTATTTCTCTCTCTCTCTCTCTCTCTTTCTCTGTTTTTTTTTTCTGCCCTTTGTCTTCTTTATCCTTAGGCTCTCCCCTCTTTTTTTTCTTTCTTGTAGGATGATAGGTGTGAGAATGTAATGCTATCTGTATACCATAGATCAAGGGCCTGTAACATAAAGAGATAAATCAATCTTACGATTGATATCAATCATAAGTCTATAGCAAACCATGTACTTAAGAGTTACAATTGATCGTAAGATTGATTGTATCTCTTTATGTTACAGGTCCCAGATATGATTACGATCGAGTATGCATTGATAAGTGACCTTACACTGCAGATTGTAAATAAAGATTACGTTTACATCCACATCATAGATGTATACGCAAGGATACAGTTGAATCCATGGTTGAATCTTAAATCTCAATTCAGTTTCTTAATTTTTTTTTTCTGACTACATTTTTGATATGTATTTATGTGTCTATAAGTTGTGATTTCATTCATTGGAGTGATATACAGATGTATCTAGATGAAATAATGATAAGTCCAAGGCTCGGATAATGCATTTTAGCCAGTTGATTCATTGATGTTGCTTAAATTTTTGATACCCTGCATCTTATCCAGGAGTGAATCTGTTAATGATTTGGTATCGTACAAGTACTGAATTCGATAACGCACGCATTCTTAGTCAGACATTAGTTGCTTCGAATCCATCTATGTTTATAGAAATCTGACTGAGAACCCAACACAGATGAGATGGGCAAGGAGCAGAGCAGGTTGTTCATATCATTATTAAATAAATGACCAGGGGCGGATCCAAGAGGGGGGGGGGATCATGGGGTCTGGACTCTCCCTTATTTTGTTTTGCTTGTCAGAAATAGAACCCCCTCCCCCACATTTGTGTAAAATCAAACATTCATGTTTCATTGTCAAGAGTGACGCAAATAATGACTTCCTTGATATTGAATGCTTTTGCTCAGGTGTGCCGGTTTTTTATCTGCAAAAACTGCAGAGCCAAGTCGGAGAAGAAGGAGGACATCTTGTGCATTGCCTGTGTACAACAACAGTAAGTTGATACTTTCATTTTGATTTGATTTCACTTCTAAGATGGGCCATTACCATCATCCTTTGATGGTGGCGCAAATAGTTTGTGTGATATGAAGATTGATGCTGAATTCATGGGTTACGAGCATGCAGTAATTGCGCTCAGCCATTTTAATACATTGTAAGGTTATCTTCTGCTACAGCCTTGGCGGGTAATGATCAGATTAGAACAGAATATAGGAATGAAATTATCATCCAACAAGCTTTTAAATGCCTTCGGTGATATATATTGATTATCAGATTGGGGGGGGGGCATTTAATCTCTTTCTAAATACCTATATGTATGTCTAGATGTATATCTATCCCTGTCAAAATGATAATATATCATGTCATTTGAATGTTTAAAAAAATATTATTCAGTTCCATCTGCAAATGCAAATAGCATTCCGTATTTATAACAGCCATAGATCTATTTTCATAGTACAACCTCAAAAATGAGCGTGCTCACAATGTCCTTTGGCTAAGAAATGTAATTTGGACTGATAATTGAGCATTATAAAAACTTGCGCTCATTACTGAAAGGGATACAGTGACAGTAATGTAGCCAGGCCCGGGAGTCATGACTACCCTAATAAAGGTTGAGAGTGTTGTATTGTCATATCCGGAAAAGGTCAGGGGTAGGATCGAGAAAGACACGCTAGCTCTTTCGCTAAAATCACTTGTATGATTATTCAAGAGGGAACTTTCTTTGGGGCATTGGGGGGTTTTAGTTCGATGTTTGTTCCACTCAAAGGTAGTCTTGTTCATTTTAAATTTAAATTTCTGTCATCGAGAGAGTTTGATTGTTACTTTTTGTCTAAAAATGCAACATTTTGAAAAAGTTCAAAAATTGATGTAATATAATTTTACTTTTCCTCTATGGTCCATTATAATGCCATGTTTCAGTAGCGGATAATTAAAAACACTTTTTCTTTTCCTCACTTGGTCACTATGCTCTCTCACGTAAATAATAATATAAAATTGTGAAATTTAAAGATAAAGTTGAGTTCTGGTCATGCAATTACATTGTGAAAGAAACTGTCTCAAAGCAATTCGGAAAGGTTGATCTTGTCTACATTAAGAATTGGTGTAAACTGAGAGATGTTGGAATCATCAAAATGATTAGAAATTGACCCAATCTTGCTGAAAAGCACATGCACTGCACATAGAAATGTGTATGGAACCGCACTCACATGTGGCATGAATGTTCGGCCTGAACACTTTCCTCGTCATGTTTTGAATATTAGCCAAGGGCATTTGAAAAGCTATTCTTTTCAGGGGACGTTTCTGCCATGATGTTCTTCCAAACTGACATAAAAGGAATGAGAAAGGTCACAAATTATTTTTCACTTTTCCATGAACTCAACCTTTTCTTTAATGAAAAAAAAAACAACATACATGTATAATAGGTCAACCCGCCCCCCCCCCCCAAAAAAAAAACCCAACAACAACAAAAAAACACCAAAAAAACCCTGGCTTTATGTGATTAAGAAAGAGAGAGAAAAAGCGATTTTTATTCCAGTTCATGATTTTCAATTGTAATTAATGTTTTTCATCTTATGTCCTTACTAAACATAGAGAACTCCAGGTGCGAGCATGTGAATGGTTCTATGCCCAGATCAGAGCAAAGTTTCGACGGTTTGGCAGTGCTAAGGTTGTACGCTCTCTTTACAAGAGAGACAGAGAAAGAGGTATGATAAGGCCAATTCGTATCTTTGTACTGCCCTGTGATTATTTTGTTGTTGGTCATACATGTGTGTCTCTTAAATCTCTATTTGTTATTCATCTCATGGCTTGAAATGAAATTAGTAAAAAATAGATGAATAATAAATTTTAAAATTTGAATCCACCCGGACCGGAGAAATTTTTTGACTTCCTTGATTTTTCAAGTCATTTGGAAGTTGAATATTTATCGACTTCATAATCATGTGTCAATAAAATAACAAATTTCATAACATATTCAAATGTTTTGATTTACATTACATATTTGAATCATCACATACATATAGTTGTTTTTTTTTTAAATTTGAACTAAGTGTAATCTTTGATGAGTAAAATATGATAAATTTATTACAACCATCATTGTGTATGAATATTTATTTGCATTATATCTGTATGTAATCCCTAAATATGTGACTCTTAAGAGGACAGCTTTATTTTATATAAAATCCTTTTACAAAATAGTGCATTATTCTGTGATTAGAAATGAAATTACAAAGTGAGTATTTTTTTATTGCATGTAGGCCTGTGTATAATTAGTTCAGAAGTTGCTTACTGTGGCGCTACAATATGGCAATATAATGCCATTTGTAAAGCAAGTGTTCCTCATCTTGCTCTCAAAACACAAAATTTAGGACAAGTGATAAATTATTAGGTTGTTGGACCCCATGTTTGTCATTATTTCTGCTTCTTGGTGGAATAAAAAAAGTAAGAAAAAAAATTATGAATTCTCTTCCAGTTATAGTGTATGTGTGCAGGCCAAAACACACAGCATATTGTATTCTTCCTACCTGCCTGTGTTTATGTAGCAATGCCCTGCAGGGTTTAAGGGTACATCAGCTGTATGGTATACAGATTTAATGATTCCCTGAGGGTCAGATTGTCACATATATTTTAGAATATGATGACTTTTCTTGGGTCTTATCAGTCATCCTGGATACTCGATGCCTCAAGCAATCAAACATTGCCAATACATCTCAAGAATCATGCAAAAATTCATCGCAGTGCCTTTATCTTTGTAAAAAAAAAAAGAGCATGCTTTTTTTACACAGAATTTGAACTGGAGATGCACAATGTTATTTGTAGCAATTGTGATGGAAAATATGTTTCTGAAACCATTGTTTTGTTAGTCAAATGAGAATGAAATCTTTTTTATCTGCCTTTGTCATCTTATTTTGCTATTCTTTTTTTCTATTTTACATCTTTCTCTATCTCTTTTCTCTCATGTCTCTTTCTGTCTTTCTTTCTCTACCTGCCCCCCCCCCTTCTCTCTCTCTCTCACTCTCATTTGTCTTGCCTTTTCTCTTTTTTCTCCTTTCTTTCTTTCTTTCTTTCTCCTTTTCCTCCTCTATTTTCATCTCCATCAAATTCTCTCTTCACTCTTTGTCTCTCTCTTTATCCCATCTATCTCTCTCTCTTTATCCCATCTATCTCTCTCTCCCTTTATCCCATCTATCTCTCTCTCCCTTTGTCATTTTCTTTTTTTTTCCTTTCTTCCATCTTATTTTTTCTGTTTCTCTATTGTCTCCCCTCTATCTCTCTCTCTCCCTTTGTCATTCTCTCTCCTTTTTTCTCTCTTCCACCCTCCTATTTTTGTTCTATTTCTCTCTTGTCTCCCCCCATCTCTCCTTTTTTCTTTCTCTCTCTCCTTTTTTGTCTCTCTTCCACCCTTTTATATTTGTTCTATTTCTCTCTTGTCCCCCCCCCCTCTCTCCCTTTGTCACTCTCTCTTCTTTTTTTTCCATCTCTCTCTCTCTCTTCCACCCTCTTATTTTTGTTATATTTCTTTCTTGTCTGCTCCTTTCTCTCTCTTGCTCCTGCTCTTTGCCTCCTTATATTTCTTTTTAATTCATCTTCCTTTGTCTGGCTTCTCATTGCCCCCCTTCTCTCTCTCCCTCTCTCTCTCTTCCTCTTCTGCTCATTTCTCTATCACATGCAAATCATATTCCTGGAATTCAGGGAGCGGTTCAGAAGATGAAGATAGTCAGAACAGTGACTCTGGTCTAGGCCGTCAACGGAGCCCCGATTCCTTAGGATCCAGTTTCGATCTCTCTGCCTTCATGCAAGGACCTAGAAGTGACCAACAAACAAACACAGGTAATACATGTAATATAGCGACAGCTAATTAGCTTAATGTTTTCAGTATTAAATTAATTTTTTTTTTAGCCAGTTCTGTGGTATCACAGTTTAAGCAACAACTTTCTGGGATTCTTATTTTGTTTATTTTGTTTGATTGATTGTCTAAATTTCAAATTTTTTGTATTACATCGTAAATCAGTGATGTCATCACTAGCTGGACAGTGCTGGAGTCGTCCACTAAGCTGTAATGCGAGATGCTAGCTTCAATATGTATTTTCCTTTGTTTTTAGTCTTTTTGAAATTCATTCTTCCTCCTATTTGTTTTAAAAAGTGATATATTTGTATTCTTGTGTTCTGTATTTATGCACTTTATACATTTGAATACACAAGCTAGTCAGTATATTATACCAAGCATGGTAAGCATATTCCATTTGGGTTTTTTTCTGCACTTTTCATTCCAATGGAAATAGAAGTGCATGCCAGGAAAATATTAATTTTAATAGAAAACAACTATGTTTGTGAAATGAACATAATTTTTCTATAAACTGAAGCAACAGCTCAAAGGATTATTGATGGTTTTAAATAAACAATTTTTGATATAACTTATTCAGAATCAGAGAATAATTTTATATCTTTTGCATGACTAATTAACTCTGAATCTTTATACATGTAGTGTATCTCCTGTGGATACTTAAAATGAAGACAACATTCAAAGTGTAATGCAAAGAATGGGAGAATGGGGGATCTGCAAGGAAAGAAAGGGGGCAAAGAAATAGAAGTAATGTCTATTAGGCATAGGATTGGATGGAGAAATCAGGAGACAAAATAAAGGATGCTAAGAAAGGGAATATAAAGGAAAGAAAAGAGAAATTTTTGATAGAAGGAGATTACATGAATGGGTAGGAATAGGGATATCATGGAAGGAAAGAAACAAGGAAGAATGGAAATATCACAGCTAGAGAAGGAAAGAAAGGACAGGAAAGAAAGAAAGAAAGAAAGAGAGAAAGAAAGGAAGGAGGAAGGGGAAGATTGGAAATATCAGAGAAAGAAAGTAAAGTAGGGAAGAAAGGAAGAAGGAGAAGATTAAAAATATAAACAGAGAGGGAAGGAAAGGAAAAAGAGAAGGAAAGGAAAGAAAGAAAGGAGAAAGAGGAAGATTGAAAATATCACAAACAGAGAAGGTAGGAAAGGAAAGGAAAGAAGAAAAGAAAAAAGGAAGGGCAAGACTGGAAATATCACAAACAGAAGGAAAGAAAGTAAAGTAGGAAAGAAAGGAAAGGAAAGAAGTAAAGGAAAAATGGAAAGAAAGAATAGATGGAAAGAAGGAAAGAATGGAGGAAAGGGAAAGGTTGTAAAAATCAGAGAAAGAGAGGGAGAGAGAGAGAAAGGATGTGGGCAGGCTCACACAATACAAATATTTACTCAGACTTGAATTAGACTGGATTTGGGGGACGCTTCCCATCCTATCAAGACAGCTGAGATAGGTGCATCTTTCAACAGTCACTTAACTCTGATTATCCGTGACAGTGCCTGATTATTTTAGTGTCAGGCGATGTGGGAGTCTCGCTATCTTTTTCTGTTTATACCCCTTTCATAATAGTGGTAGAAGAGAATTTAGTTGGGACTCGATCCGGACACAAAATGCTGTTAAATATGAACAGTATCAGCATCACAGTTAGTGCTAACTTCTTGACCTGCTGGTTTGAGGAAGGTAGAGTCTGGACTTAGTCCAGACCTCAAGTAGATTCTCAGTAATATGAACGGTATCCTCACATCCTCAACGCAGATTGAGATCTCACCATGTGGATGCACTGTATATGTATGTTTTACGACAGGCTGGCGAGGGAAAAGTTAAAAAGCATGAGAATGTTATGCATGACTTTGTTCGTAACCATAGAAACAAATGCGCATAGCAGATGTGATGCGATCTCACTGGTCTATGGAAGGTACTGAGATGTGGATTGAGTGGATACCTATGTCGCGCCAGACTGAGCCGTATGCGACCCTCTTTGGTAGTGAATATGAGAACGGTGTGTGTGTCAGACTGACGTGGGGGTCCGCCTATCTTGTGTTTAGATAGCGCTTGTCTCATCTTTCAGCAGGGAAAGCATGAGGGGAAAGTGAGTTTCTGTTATTGAATAAGAGATAAGACAGAGCACTCAATTGGGATCTAAGTTCATGATTCTGGGCTAAAAAAATGTTTTGTGAATGCTCCCTTAGTGTTAGGGGGATGTCCGAGTCTGCTGATCTACTTGTATTTAGATAGCGCGTGTCTCATCTTTCCACAGGGAAAGCAAGTCTCTTTTATTGACTTGGAGATAAGACAGAGAGCTCATTTGGGTATCTCGGTCTGGAGGAAAAAAGAGAAGGGAATGTTGGTAATTGGGGTAAATAATATAAAAGAAAGAGGACACGCTCGAACTGAAAGTGATAAGTAGGTACTAGATAGCAATATTTGGATAACAATGGTAGAGACAGGGATATATCATGCAGTGGACTTCTCACTAGTTTTTGTCTATCCACACTCAATTTATTGTTCACAGGTATAATAATGATACTATATAATAATATGATTAACTATTCACCCGTTTTAAAACCTTGGTAACAATATTATAAAAAGAAGAGGGCAAGACTACATTGAAAGCAATATATAGCAATTTGTGATTGGCATTGGAAGAGACAGTTGTACACTGACAGTGGGCAGAAGGGCCCAAAATGGAATTGAATTTGCAAAAGACACAAAATTGATGTGAAAAAAAAAACTTGCATGTATAGTAGATTCCTCACATGTTCTCATCTTTCCACACTCAATTTACTATTCATTTTTTTCATGTTTAGTCTGTTTCGCCCATTACATTTCAACCTACTCAGAATCCCCTCCCCCTTTCTCCCCCCCCCCCCCCTCTCTCTCTCTCTGTCTCTCTCGTATCTTATTTATAGTTTAACCCTTTCAGGACAGGGATTATTTAAGGGCTAAATTGATCACATTTTGTTCTTCAAATTGGCAACAATAATATTTTTCTTTTAATGCTACATGGTTCTAATAAGTTGTAATGTCTTTGAGAACAATATACATGGTTAGGAATTTGTTGAAAAGTTGAAAGAATTGCCAATTTTGATTTAAAAATGATTTTTAACCTCTCAATGTGTTGCCAATTTAAGGATTTTAAAGCTTGTTCTTCCTTTTAAAATTCCTGGCATCAAATGCAGTATGGTCATGGAACAAAAATGGACACAGTGTGTGCAGAAATTTTTGCTCTTTCAGCTCATCCATCTGGTATATTTTTTAGAGCTCTGATTCAAAAGTTATTGAGCCAAACCACAAAATGTGGTCAATTGTCTTGAAAGGGTTAAAATGTCACTTTTTAAAATGATATAGGACCTGATAGACAGAAAAACAATGTACAAACTGTTAACTGCCCTTTGTTAAAGCGAGAAGCTCACGCCAACATTCATTTCAGTAGCATTTTTATTTCAAATGCATCTATGAACGCATTCCGTTGTTCATCTAAATTGAAAATCTATTTCACAAATGTTAATAAGTAGAATGGGAAACCTATTTCATGAGATGAAAGAGACAGCCATTCTACTTAATGAGGTGAGCTTTCCCTGAGTGAAATAATTTTCATCTAAAACATAAAAACTGCTTATATTTGTTTTATTACACCCATATAATCCTCATTATTATAATTTTGGTGTAAAACATGGAGTATTGTGATGAAATTTGCTTTTTTCCATTTCATATTTTTTTAAGGGTACATTTTGAGAAGGGCTTAGTGGATGGTAAAAATAATGTAAGTCAGGTAATGTCCACTTGGCCAATCAAATGCCTAGATTCTCTTTAAGTATTTATATTTTAATCTAATTCATATCACACAGAGGCATCAGATGAGGATTATATTCTCATCCATAAACGAACCCATCTTTTATCAACCCATGCATGCATTCATTTACTTATTCATATCAATAATTCATAAATGAGTATATTATTTCGTTCCTCTTTCGCACCGGGCAATCTTCATTCAGTCACCCGTATATTCATCAATAAGCAATGCTGCTATTTCCCTTCCATTAATGCAATCATCATTTATTCAGTCAGTCATCAGTCTAGCACAATGCCATCCGTTGATATGTTCTCTATACATAAGTTCATTATTCCTTTCTCATTTTGAAAGCCCAAGTACATGCATGCATTAAAGTCTTTGAATATATTTTGTCAGATTTCTATTTTTTAGTTGATACATAGCAAGATACACACTGTTCTATCTAAGCTGTTACATAATGCCTTGAGTCAAAAGCAAATAGGAGGCAAATAGGAGAAATCTAATGTAAACAAAATTTCTGATTGATATCTAAGTTCTGTTATTTTCTAAAATAGATTTTTCATTATTCTTTTTTTTTATGAAGCAATAAATCATCATTTGAAGGAAATTTCCTTTTTAGCATTAGATTTTATGCAAATAGTATCATGATCTTATCTCATATTGTCTGTTGAGAGGCAGGAAATTAAGACATTAACTCAGTTATTGTGAACAGAGTTTTAATACCCTTCTGGCTCTCAGCAAATGTTATATATTTATTACCATTGTGACTTATGCCAATGCAGTATATATAACCTTATATTGAGTTGCATTTTCAGCTGTTTGCTTTGAAGCCATTTACACCCACAATGGCTTTTAAATGGGATAATTCGTTTGACACCTTTCAAAATGGCAATTGCGGCTACTCGCCCTTTACTTCTTTGTAATCAACCCCCCTTCATTCAATTAAGTGCAATTCCCACTAACTCTGCCGCAGTCGATATGATAACAGGCGAGGGGGCTATACACACCATGTGGTAATTGATTATTTCCCTTTAATTGGTAGCTGTGATGTTCTAGAACTTGGGGGATTAGTCGTCTGGCTGTGTGTAGGAGGGAAACAGATGGGAGGCTTTTCAATAAGGGTAATGTCCTAACAATGTTAACATTCATCATAATTATTGTAGTCTGTAAAACAGACTTTCCCTGAACGCTTTGCAACATTGTGTATGCCTAGAACTGAGAAGGGAAGACCAGTATATCTGTCAATAATGATTATAATAAATTAATAATATTCTGTTCTTGTATACACATAGAGCATATCATATTATGATGTATCATCCCCATACACTTCTAAAGAGTTTTCTAGATAATTACCCCGGCTGTAGCTTCAGCAACCATTATCAGTACATTTCAAAGAAAGTTCCTGCCAGATGCACTTACCACACCTGGGTCGTGTGAAGCAAATGTAGATTAGTGTCTTGTCAATTAAAGGATGTTAGTGCAATGGACTAGAACCCTGTACCTTGTGATCTACAGGCTAGCAACTTATACCCACTAAACCAGAACACTTTGCAATAGAAGGCTAGGGGTGACGAGAGGTGTTCCATGAACTTCTACCATTGATGCATGCTTCTGTATTATGGCTATCCTTTCTTTTATCAGTCTTAGTTACATTTCCCCGATCAGACACTTTCCTGATGAAGTATTGTTTTTTTCCGATGCAGCTGAAAAAAGGTGAAATGGTATTAAAGGAAATGTCTTTTGGAGATTTGTCCCAAAGGAAATAGAATTTTGATCAGATGGGCTAGAATGTACACTTGTGAATTTTGGCTCAAAATTGGAATACAGATTTATGGTATGATCAAATCATCAAATTAAAGCGGTTGCTTGGTTAAAGCTTAGAGTAAGTCAAGTTCCTCATAACAGTGACCTTAGTCTTTATTAAACTTGACTTAGAGTATATAATTCTTTTCAGAGTAAAATGTGGGCCATGCTTAAAGTAATTTTGTGAAAATTAATGAAATTGAACTAAATATACGTCATTCTCATTTGACTAATTATTTCCATGTAATACTGAATACCAAGGAGTAGCTCTGATAACTTATCACCATGGTTGTTTTTTTTTTCATAGGTGGTTTACTATTGCATGTGTGAACTAGGTTTTATAAGCTGCCAGAGAAGTGAATCCAGAATCACCAGCAGAGCACCAGATTCTGTTAGGGGATAGGCAATTAAATCAAATGAGATAATTTGCGTTGCCAAGTGTTGGACCATCACAAATCCACGGAGAGTCATTCAGTGAAGGGATGTATACCTTGATGATGTCATTTCTGGACTGAGAGATATATTTGGACATATGAATGGTGGTCATGGACACTTAGAAAAAGTAGTATATGTGGTATAGGGCTAAGCTTTATGTAAAAATGGATATTGATAATCGGTGGGGAAGAACGTCATCACTTTATGAAGTGTGTTTTAGGGGGTAAAATTGCTGCGATGAAGGGGGGCACAATTACAGGACACATTCTTCTTTTGTATTTGATATGTACTTAGGATTAGCATATGAGGATTACCGGGGACAGGGGGATATGCCCCTGAATATTCCACTACATGTAATATTAGCAAGAGAGAGAGAAAGAGAAAGAAAGAGTAGAAAGGTACTCACCTATTAACATGTACATGCTTTTTTACTCATTTTCATTAGGTATATTTTGCCGAAGTACATATATAATTTAGAGAAAAAAAATTGGTGGGAGACATGTGAGATCGTATTCCTCTTATTCAGATAACTTAAATTAAGGTTCTGCTTGTCACATATACTTGTTCCACTAGTGGATGCAGGGGGAGGGGATACAACTGACCTGTGCCACCTTTTTTTTCTGATCCACTGATGCTTGGTGGATATAGGGGAGGAGCATATCCAGCCAGCATCACCCCCTTTTTGGGGGGCTTGCTTTTCAGAAAATTTTCTGAATTGTGCCCACCCCCTCCCCTTTACAAAATTTCTGGATCCACCCCTGATCTGATCAAAGTAATAAGATAACCCAGAATACATTGATTAGATATATACTGCCTAGTATCTTGATGTTTCAAGCAGGAAGATGCGGTTGAAATCATTGGTAATATTAACTAAATGAGAAAATCAGTGGGCAGAAAGAAACTAGAGCAAGATGTATGGGGATGAAGTAGAAATTGACAGAAAGATGCAGAGATATAGAAACTAGGTAGATACAGTTAGAGAGAGAGAGAAAGGTGGGAGGGAGATAGATAGATAGATAGATAGATAGAGAGAGAGAGAGAGAGAGAGAGAGAGGGGGGGAGGGATAGGTAGAAAAAAAGATAAAATTGTGGGAATAAAAGAGAGAGAGTAATAGAATGAAGGGCAAGATGTATGAGGATGAAGTAGAAACTGAGAGAGAGAGAGAACAAGAGAGATAAAGGAATAGATGAGAAGAGAGAGAGAGGGAGAGAGAGAGAGCAATAGATGAGATGGGATAGAGAGAGAGAGAGACCAATAGAGCATTAGAAAAAAAGAGAAAAACACTATATGTACATGTAGCTGAAAGACAGGCAGAAGTACAGTATAGTTGTACTTTTTTAATAGACAAAGAGATGATCTATATGATGGATGAAAAGGAAGGATTTTTCATGTTAATTTGAAATGACAATATGAGTCTGCATCTCTCAGCGATTGACTGTATATTCAATAGTATGAGAAAATAAAAAACAAACAAACAAATTCTCCCTCTCTTCATCAAAGTTATAATTTTGTATTTACTCTTTATGCAAATTGAAATATACTGAGGTTGGTGCTTCATCTAGGTTCCTCAAGCAGTTAAAAAGTACCTTTTATACATGTAGCACCAGCATGTGATCTCTTACCAGAATTTTCCAAGCAACTAAACAAAGCGGATGGGCCAGAGATCGAGGCAGAGTCTAGTGGCAGCTAGCGTAGCGTATGTAATTAGATCAAGCACCAACATTTGGGATCATTGGACTAACGTCAAACAAGTTTGATGAATACTTTCCTGAGCTTAACGAGCTCACTGCCCCTATCTTGGTCGAGATTCCCTCAGCTGAATAATTGGTTAAATTTGAATTGAAGGAGAGAAGACAGCCAGGTCATGAGGTGCGTCCGCATTAGCCAGAAAAACCCCGAGCTTTCGATATTAGACTGATCAGTGCTTCTACTGGTGGGAACACCATGGTTTATTGGTAAAGGCTCCAGACTCTCATGCGAGAGGTCCCAGGTCTAATCTTTGCTTGATTTTTACATCCTGGGACAAAGTGTTTTGCCCACATTTATCCCTCTTGACCCCATTATATTAACCCGTTGACTCCTGAATTCTCAAATTCCTATAGGGTTAGTACAGTGACCACCATGTCCCTGGAGGCAAAGGGTTGAATGGGCACATGGCAATGCTGGGGTAATAATAATAACAGGGCCTGTGGGAAGAGCAGTATGCGACTACCCTGGGTAAATAAGACTGTATTGTTATTATTATTATTATTGTTTTCATTTTTTTTTAAAGTCTGAATAATTCCCATCACCATTAGCCCCAGAGCAGCAGTCCATCTCGTTCAAGCATGGACCTACTAGGTCCATGGTTCAAAGAATTAGCTCAAGTTTCAGTGCATATCATAGTCAGGGTGCATCTTTACCGCGGCATTAGCTCTCGTACGGGCCAAAATGTCTGCCGTTTTGTGAGTAAGCCCAAGTTTGCTTGGGATAGGAGCTCAAGCTACATTGTAGTAATCTCAAGGGTGAAATAGCCCACCATTTGCATCTTTCCTGTGAATTATCTCAGGCTAGTTGTGTTTGGACTTATTTCAGAAATTAGCTGGCTGTTTTGTTGAAAACTTGGGTTAGTGAAAACAGACCTTCAGTGACGTGAAGGAGACACAAGAAACACCTCAACAAAGTTCTATTTGCATTCAGAAAGTCTAACTCTAACTGGGGTGACAACGTGCATTTTAAGACAAAGTGGGATCACGTTTCCACCCGCACTGCATTCAAGTAGCACAAAGGCATGCAGGCACAGTTTTCACCTCATGTCATTATCTTTCATCATCTCTGTCGTAAATCAACCTTTATTTGTTCGACTTGGGTAAAAATTATGTTGTTAATTGCTATGCTGCAACTCCTTGGAATTCATTTTGATGGAGACTTATCACTGACATACATAAAAATGTGCTGACTAATAAGGATCATCATTGCCATTTATAACATTTGTTTTTCTCTCTTCATGGGATGGAGTAGGGTTTAGTGACATCAGTGAAGAAGGATATATCCTTATGAACTAGACGGCTTTGTGAAAATCTTTACATGTTTTTCAATATGTATAATGGAATTTGTGATTATCTCAGCACTTTGCTGGAGTTCTTATAATATCACTGTCAAAGACTGCTTGAGGATGTACCAAGGAAATCACGTTTCTCTGAATTATGATATATGAATTATTAATTAATGCTTGTAGCAGAGGAATGGAATCTAATTGGAGTGTTTGGAGTGGCCATTTAATTGATGCTTATTGGACTTGACCCTTAACAATGGTCAAATACTTGGAGTGTTTGGATTTCCATTTAATTGATGCTTATTGGACTTGACCCTTAATTATGGTCAAATACTTGCAAATTGAACCTATGGATTTTTGAGGATTTATTGTGGATTATAGATTTCATCGTTAAAGACTTTTTAGCCCTCACTTATTCTAGACATTTCAAAAGGTAATTCAATTTTTACAAAGTTATTGCCTCGAAACTTACCCAGCAAATCCCTCAATTTTCATTAATGGATTTTTATTTTTTTGCTGCATTATAATAAGATATCAGTATTACTGTCTGTTTAAAGCATTTTAATGGTGAAATTTAGACACATTTTCTGATTGTCTTCAGACTTACTTATTCACTTTAATTGCAGGCAATAATCATCAAATACCATTCCTTTAGAAAATCAAACAAGGGCTATGTACATTGTAGTTAATGTTAATTGAATGCAATGCCTGCATGTTTTTTTCTTATATAATTGTTCTGCATGCTACATGTAATTGTAGTACATATAGTTTATTTGTCAAATGTTCTTTGTTCCTTTGTTCTTAAAAATGTCTGATTTTGTACCAAAATATTTTATCCCTCCTTCGATCCCCTATAGCTGCTGTGTCCTCCCTAGCAATACTCTCGCATGGTACTCCCGAATGTAAGTGTTTGCATGCATCCTTTCCTTGCTTCTTGTTCATTGTATCTATTGTCAAATTTAGTGCTCTTGATCTTGAATTGAATGTAATATCATTTTAATTTTTAACCTGTTACTAAATAGGGCAGCTCATTAAGAGATGTAACATTCTGCAGTATCCAAGACTGGTGATGGAGCTGTGAACTCTGAAATGTATTCTTTTATTTTAAAGGGGCTTTGTTCTTTTTCATTTGATATTATCCAAGCCAGATTGGGAAATATTACCAAATCAAATCATGGTCACTACTTGATAATATTGACTTCAATGTTTTCTACTGACTCTCATTAACATGGGAATCAATATTGATGAATAGTGAACCATGATTTCTGTGTTTACTGCTCACAATTTGCTAACCTATGTGTCTACAACTTTCAGCAATATCAAATAATGGTGCATTTACTGCTTTAATAACATTGAATACATATAACCATATAGCTTTATGGAAAATAGGTTATTTTACTATTTTATTATTATTTTTACCAGTACACTTTTCTGTGGATCACAGGGAGTAGAAACGTATAGTTTCAAAATTTATTAGCTTTAAAACAGGACCAGCTAGGAACCCAACCCTGTGAAGTATATTCAGAGATAGCTATGTTTCTGAGAGATCACATATTGGCATTGACATTTTGTGACTCAGGGAGTTTCCCCTTAAGTCAGTGTTGTGTCAGTGTTGATGTACTAAACCATAGATAACTGATGCTCACAGGTGTTGAAAGCTTGGACTTATTAGTTTGAAGATAAAGTTGAGGTTTTATCATGAGATTGAATTTTGAAAGAAATTTCTCAAAGCAATTGGGAAAGGTTGATTACTAGTATATAGCACATAAGAATTGGTGTATGCTGTAAGGTTTTGGAATCGCAAATGTGATAAGAAATTAATTGCCTCAATCCTGCTGAGAGTCACATGCACTGCACATGTATATGGGACTACACACAAATGTTTGGCCTGAACATTTCAGCTGTTTCTTGTCATATATTTTGAATGTGAAGGCATGTGAAGAGCAATCCTTTTCAGGGGACATTTCTACTATGATAATCTTCCAAACTAACGTAAAAAGAATGAGAAAGCTCACAAATTATTTTTGACCTTTTCCAGAAGTCAACCTTCCCTTCAAGGTTCGTTCCATTTAATATAGTGATACATCACTTGGGTCAATATTTGAGCATCATATACTGTATAAGCCATAAATTTAGCGGCCATAAATTTTCGCGAATAGGACTAACCAGACTATTTCGCGAGTGGTTGAATTCGCGGTCGGAAAATTCTCAAATCTACAAACAGCGGTGTACTTTTGCAAAGCGAAGTGGTGAATTTCTGACCAGGAGACAACAAATTCAAACGACTTCTTATGTTGGCAATATTTTGGCGTGTTGTTAAATTCGCGACCCACTCGCAATTCGCGAAATTCGCGAAAATAAAACCCCCACGAAATATATGGCGTATACAGTACTTTACTTACTAATATTTAATTATGTATCCTGGGGCCCGTTGCACAAAGAGTTGCGTTTAAACGCAACTCTTAAAATCAAACGCAAGTCCTGAATGCGCACTTCTAATTGGCTGAAAATAAAGTTGCGTTTGATTTTTCTGAGTTGCGTTCAAACGCAAGTTTTGTGCAACAGGCCCCAGATCTATGAAAAAACATCATTGTTATCATTACTGTTATTGTATTTATTTTATGTTATGCACTACAGTGATTGAAAATGAAGAAATCAGAATCGGAATCTAAGACTTGGAAATGAAATGGGTATTTGAAAGTTTCAACGACACATCAGTTTCGATGGAAAATTGTTTGCCATACTCAGCAGCGTTTCATCAAGCCGTCATAAAGAGAAAGTTCGCTGACATCCTATTGAAAGGCGTGTTTTGAAATAAACACGCGTTTCTGTGGGATGTCGGCGAATTTGTACTTACGCCGGTTTGATGAAACGATGCCCAGGAGCTATATGTATATGATTTAGATATTCATGTAATGTATCTTCTGTTTGAAAATTGCCTTATGATATCCTAGTGCTCTACTGTATTTAGAGAAAAAATACATTTTCACAAATTCCATGACATGCATTCCCAATATTATGGGGTTTATTTGAATCACATTGAAAAAATAATTCTTGATTATATTTCAGATCAAGACTGGCTGGATCTTCTACGACCTCCTATGTCTTCTGTAGCAGTTCAAGCCCCTCATGACAGAACAGATGAAGGTATAGTCAAACTTGTCTTATAAATCATCTCTTAATAAAAGGCCCCTTTTTGGTAGGGTGCTCGGACACTTGCCCCAGTGACAATTTCTCACTGTGCAGATATATGTAAAGATTTTGTAATATTCATGTCATTGTCTGTATACTAAATATAGAAATAGATTTATCTCCAAACCTTGCAATTCTCGTACATATGAATAGTCTTGATTACAAAAAAATTTATGTTTAAACTGGTGAACATAATTTCCTTTTTACCCTCTTTGGGGGCACATTTGGTAAATTAAAAAAACAAAACGAAAACCGAGTCATCTCTCTCTTTTTTTTCTTTGCTGTATACATATACCTGAACAATCTGTGCCTTTTGTAGTGCCATATTTTTTACATATTTTTTTCTGATTTTTGTTCTAGATTATTCCATGGAAGGTCTTATTCAGTCATCCGTTGCTACAGAAGAGAGATGTAGTGTACCTGATGTGAGTTTTTCTCGTACTTATCATTATTATATACTTGCATACTCCATTTTAATGTTGAGTTTATAGCTTCAAGTTTGGTCTTGCAAGCTACCTTAAAGAGGACCGGTCATTAAAGATTGTTTTGCTCTGTATATGTCTAGGGTTCCATTCTAATATCAAAAATATAATTTCTTTTTTAGAAATGAAAGAATCAAAAAGCAATACAACACTTTGAAACGGTTGGAAAGAGAAAGTTTGAGAGAAGTATATCTTCAGCTGATATTGGGGATGAATACACAGTAGAATTCTAGTTATTTAGCCATGTTGGACTTTCTCCTTTTGTTTTTCTATGTGATTTACAATTATTGTTTGTATGTTGCCAATGATAAGAATCCTTTCAGTAGACTTGCATATTCCTGGTTATCTTCCCATGGTTTGTAGACCCTGGTTTAACCTGTTGATAAAGGTATTTTGCCATCCATGTAGGCTTATTACAGGAACCACTGAGTTCCCATTGGCAGTGGGTTAAGAATGCATTGCTGTGTAGGGGCTCAAATCAGTGGGTTTTTTTTGGGGGGGATACAAAAGTCACATGTTAAGGATACACCAATACCCCGTTATTTTGTGTAGCACTTTATTAATGCAGTGTTAAAAAGCTGAGGATATCTTGTCTGTATATGTCTTGCAATCTTTTTAAAATTTATTTATTTTTATTTTTAATTTTTTGTTTTTTTGTTTTGTTTTGAGTTGTTTTGTTTTGTTGTGTTTTTTTTTTTTTTTTTTTTTTTTTGGGGGGGGGGGTTGCCTCTTCCCCCTCCGTTACTAAATGCCACTGAATGACTAGTGCCAATAAATTCAAATGCAACATCCAAGTTACTTCTCTTTTATCTGCTCACATGTGTGGTAATTTTTCATGATATGCTTACCGTTTGTTTTGTTTTGATATGATCTACTTTCCTCATTTTCTGCTTGTGTTTGTAATAAAAAATCCTGCCATGTGTGAATTCTATTGCATTAAACCCTCTGATTTGCTTTGATTTGATTGTGTGATGTTGGCATTATGGAAGTGGGTATGGGCTGGGGGAGGGGGGGCAGTTGTTGAAGATGGATTTTTTTTTTCCTCTTGAGATGCCTCTTTGAGCATGTGCATATTTGAGTTCATTTATTGTAACCCTCACATTTGCCTTTATTTTGTGATCCAGTATTATTTGCGTGTCAAACAGCTCTTTTTCTCAGTTTGTGCATGAGCATTCCTTATGTGAGTATATTCTCTTTTATTTGCCCTTTATGTTATCATTTTTGCCTCCATCAGAATAGAGTTTGTGTATAGTTACACGTATGTCTTTTTTATTTGACCTTTCTATGATGCTATCCAGTTAATCATACAGATTTTTAGCTCATCCGGCCCGAATGGGCAGATGAGCTTATGCCATGGCGAGGCGTCCGTCGTCCGTCGTCCGTCCGTCCGTCTGTCCGTCCGTCCGTCCTTCGTCCCGTCTGTCCACAATTTCAAAATGCTTCTTCTTCGCCATTTCTTACCCGATTTTAATTCCGTTTGCTTTATATGATAGCACTAGGTGGGGGATTCGAAACTTCTACACAGAATTTTGAAACTCATTAAATATGCTAATTTATGCGCATTTTTCGAAAATCGCAAAAATCGCTTCTTCTTCATTTATTGACCGATTTTGATTTTTTTTGTTCCATCTGAAAGACTTTCACGAGGTTCATTGAACTTCTACACAGAATTTTGAAATTTTGTCTAGAAAATTATTTATGCTAATTTATGCGAAATTAATTAAAAATCACGAAAATTGCTTCTTCCTCATTTATTGACCGATTTTGATTTTTTTTTTGTTCCATCTGAAAGACTTTCATGAGGTTCATTGAATTTCTTCGCAGAATTTTGAATTTTTGTCTAGAAAATTATTTATGCTAATTTATGTGAAAATTTATGCTAATTTATGTGAAATTTATTTTTAAAAATAAAAAACTTGCTTCTTCTTCTTCCTCATTCATTGACCGATTTTGATTTTTTTTGGTTCTATCTTAAAGACTTTCATGAGGTTCATTGAACTTCTTCACAGAATTTTGAAATTACAGTCTCAACTCAGTTCAAAGTACAAATTGCGTGAATTTCTTTGCTGGATGCCGGATGAGCGCCACATCGTTGATGTGCTAGTTATGTATTGTACAGTTGCTCAGTCATTACTTTTATCATAATAGTGTAAGATAAATTGTACTTTTGAAAATGACGTTCTTGTATAGTTCTATTACATATAACTACAAAAAGTATGCAGATTGCATGATACCTGAAAAAGTGGGTTATGTACTAGATGTGTAAAAAAAAAATGAACAACTACTTACTAAAATTAGGATTTAGTTCAGGATGCCAAACATTATCACTATTAATTAAGTATACTCTGAGGTCTACCCATGTTCAGGTAGTACTGGTAGGCAGGCCCTAGCTATCCTATATACCTTTCATAAGATATAGAAAATACTGAAAAAAAATACAGTATGAGGTTGTATTTCAAATGAAATCATGAAAAGCTTTATGATTTAGAAGGGGTTTTTAAACTGAATTAGTATGTACTTTTTTTCTTCTTATTTCAGAGATGCAGCTGCAAGAGTGGGAAACAGGACAGAAATGAATCTTCCAGCCCTAGTCTGATTGTGTATGATCCCCACGGTGACAAGGTGTGCAAGGAAAAAGAGAAAAGCGAGCAGGCCCCGCCTCCGGTGGCTAACGGGCGTGGTGGGGATGCCATGCTCTTTCACATCCTCTCACCCATCGAGGAGATGTCTTCTCCCGAGTGTTCTGACAGAGGTGAATCAGGAAGCAAACCAGGGAGCCCTGCGATTGTAAGCAGCAACTCCCCTCCTCCTCCAGCTACTGAGATTGGCAAGGATACAGCTGGTTGTCATGATGCAAGCAGGGAGTGCATCTTGTTGAAGGAGGAGGATGGTGAGGGAGATGCAGGAGGTAGTCATAGCAACAATGAAGATGAGAGAGAGGAGGAGGAGGAAAGTATGATATCTCCGAGGGAGCTTGACTCTGGAATCCATCTCGCTTTTTCAAATTCTATGGATGGTGACATCAACGGCCCTTGTCCTGATGCAGTTGAAGCAGATAAGATGTTGTCACAGAGACTAAAGATGCAGAATATAGGATGCTCAGACTCCTTTGAGAGTGTCTCCAGCACGAGCTTGAGTCTACCTAGCCTAGATGCCAATGATACCTTAGATAGTCTAGAGACACACATCCACTCCTCTCACAGTGACTTACATTCACCACCACCTGACATCCATGAGGACTTTGATTCAACAAACAGCACATTGACAGGGAAAGTGGAGAATGCTGAGGATGAATGGAAACTGAATGAGGGGGACAAGACAAATTTGAGCCGTAGCTCTAGTGAAGATACCTTGAAGAGTGATGATGATGAAGAGGAAGAGGGCTTGGGGCCCAGGGAACTGTCAATGGAAGAGTTCTTGGATCAAATCCACACCAGAACATCTTCCATGACAGAGGAGGAAGGATCCAAGTATGACGATGAGGAGCTAGAGAATGATCCTTCAAGCAAGTGCTTCCAGGATGAAGAGGCAGGGAGCGCCTCTAGAGACGAAGAGTCCGAAAACAGAGATCATGTATCGTTAAACCTTGAGTTCCATCCACGTTCATTTTACAAGCGCTCCAGGTCAAGCGATGACTTTCGCACCATGAGAGATGAGGATCAGCATGAAGATCCGGGAAGCAACAGTGATGGTGAAGACACAAAGGCAAAGACAAAAGGCAAGCAGCACAGAAATGGAAGATTTGCTTCAAACCGTTTCATTCGTTACGATTCCCTCCCTCTGGTTGTGGAGGTTTATGAAGCAGACAGCAATAGTCCGTCCTTCTCACCAGTTGATGTGAACCGATCTCGCTTTGTCTACGATAGCCAAGATAGTGAGTCTCCGAACAGAGGTTCACCTAAACGTCAAGTTTTCAGTCCAAGCAAATCAGGGAAGCACAATCAACCAAAGAAGAATAAGGACATTGGTCAAAGTCGTCAGACTTCTGTTGAGTCGACAACGACAGAGAGTACTCTACCAAAAAGCACACCCATTTCCTCAGGTCCAACAACACCTGACTTTGAATGCAAACGTAAGAACAGCCACTCAACTGTGTCATCAGAGTCAGAGTGCTCTCCAGATGCACTCAGGAGGGACAAAATCCTGTTCACCCGCCAGCTGCTTCAGCAACATAAGGAATATCATCAATCTGAGGGCATAAGACCGAGCACTGGTCACAAGATGCGAAGCCTCAGCCACAGTGATGCTGATCCAGCATCCATCAGACAAAAAGATCGGTCGTCAAGTAATGGTCAACTTCAGAAGCAAATGTCACTTCCAAGGCAGAGCAGCTTGCATGATGATGAGGATGAAATCCTCGCAGGATACCGGAGACTGAAACACCATGACAACACATCTCGGAGCAAAACCATGTCGGAAGCTGGAGAGGAGCTGGTTGTAGAGCAAGAGAAGTTGGAGGATGAGGAAGAAGAGAGGGATGACAGCTGTTGTTTCTCCAACAGTGATGAGATCACTGGTCTGTTGTCGGAACAGGATGTCTTTGACAGTAGTGACAATGAGGAGGATGATGAGTTTGAGGATGCAAACAGTACCCTGACAGATGACATCAATGGCAATGGTGACAGCAACCATAATGAAGACATTGCCGGTATTCAGGATACGGATGGAGCAAGGAAAGTGTCTTCCCAGATAGAAGAAGTTGATCCTTCTTGCACAGAAAGAAAGCACTCCCAAGAAAAACAGCAGGAGGAACAAACAGAAGGTAACCCATCAAAAAGATTCAGTGCATGCACTGAAAATGAGAACTCTCTATCTCATCCGGACTCACAGCAAGTGGATGATGCTTCTGTAGACACCATTGACGCACGCACCAAGGGCATTAAGGATGATGTCACTGTACCCCAAGAAGATGATGCCCATCCTGATACTCAGAATTTGAATACCTCGTTCCAGAACAGCAAAGTAGACAATGACACTGAGACAAGGCAAGCCGATGAAGGTAGTGTTAGTGACAGTGTTTCCAGTCAGGAAGCATCAAAAATTGAAGGAGCTGAACCTGATGCAGTGGATGATGAGGATGAGGGTGAAGAGAAAGGTGAGATGTCCTCTAGGATGTTGAGAAGGAAGGAAGAAGCCGACCTTGCCAACCTCACCTACAAGTTGTCCATAAAGCAGGGTGAGGTGCTTCAGTCGGCTGAAGAGGTGCTGTCATCAGCCAACCAGGTAAACTTTTTCTTAATATTTGTTTTCTTTCTTCTCTGCAGCATCTTTCAATACATCACATTCTCCTATGCCATATGTTGGTTCAAACTCTCTTTCATATTATCTATGGCTGGGTATAGTAGTTAAAATGTATTTTCTCAATTTGTGTATTGTACCCATGAAATGACTTAAACAGCGCTCTCTATATTTTGTAAAATGGCTACCTTATATTTATATTATGTAGCCTTTATACATGTAATTTGCCATTTGAAGGGAGGGCTGTATCATGACATTAAGCCTTTTGAAAAGCTAATGTTATCTTGAACAATGAGAATCTTCAAACTTACAAAATGTCTGTGAAAGTCCTTTTTTGCATGAAAACTGAAATATAGATACGTACATTATTGAAATTAATTTTATCTTTAAAAAGAGAATGAAAAAATGCAATCCATTTAGCACATTGGGTCATGACACACACACTTGCATGGAGATTTGAAAAAGCTACAACAAAAAAACAACATATTTTGAAAGATATTAGAGTATTGCTAGGTATATATTGTTACAAAAAAATATGTTAAAAAGGTCTTTAAAAGCATTGGATTTCATAGACATCATTTATCATTGTCATTAACTTAGCTGTCCAATATCCAGCACGAAGTAGATGCTCTCGATTCTATTTTGACGTCGCTGGAGAGGAAAGTTGCCAAGGGAGTACTCTCTAGTCAGACCAGCAGTGAATATGAAGGCTCTGAAGGAGGAGACTTGGATGTCAGCCCGCAGGTGAGCATTGTTGTGCTCCAGTGACAGCTGCACCAGGGTTCATTTTTTTTCAAAGATACAGGATAGAGTTAATGTAGTAGTATTAGTTTTTATGCAAAATTTACATTTTATTATCTGAAGTTTTCTTATATTTTAATATTTTGGTAGATTTACCTTTGATAGATCAAATGGCCTTTGTCCATGCCCCCACATTTTGATTCGTTTTGCTTCTATTTATAGATTTTCTAGTTTGTATGTACTTGAATATACTCATTCTTGTTGTTTTTATCTCATTCAATTTGTGGAAATAAACAAACTAAGCTGAACTGAGTTAGGGTTAGGGTTGCATTCGGACTTTATGTTGGGTTCAGGGTTAGGTTTGGGGTATACATGTAGAATTGACTAAGAATTTGGTTAATTTAACAATTGTAGACAGAGCATGGGTCATATAACCTGGGGGCATTTCATAAAGTGTCTTGTCAGTGATTTTTACCGAAAAAATTTGCTCTCAGCCAATCAGATGCAAGGACTTCAGTAGCTTATAACAGTTATTGCAACTTGTCATTGATGACAAGTTTTATGAGACAGGGCCTAGATATGTGGAGATATGTAGGGATACTAGACTTGAGAAAAAAAAAATCTCCAGAGAGAGGAATGGGAGATGGAGAAAGATGGGTGGAGAGAGGTAAAAGAGAGATGAAGTTGATCAAAAAGGACACTTTCTTTAGATAGAGGAGAGGGGGATGAGGTTTTCAAGTATGTGCTTTCTTTGCTATTGCCAGGAGCTTGTGAAGGAGGACCTATGTGATCTAGAAGTACAGCTCTCCCAGACGGATGATGACAACCCAGACTCACAGGTACACAGGCAATTTTAGGGATATAACTAACCTTGATAAAAAGTTGCCTAAATGTACTACCTGCATTAATTTTTTTTAAATGATTGTGAAACTAGTTGAATTGTTTCTTACTTTGGATTAAAATGTTGAGAGAAAAAAAATTCCCAAAGGTTAAAAAGAAAACGATAAAAAATGTAATGCTCATCTTAATAAGAATGGTGAGTATTTTAATTTATCTGTGGGACAAATAATCCAGAAATCATGGAACTGATAAACTTGAAACTCTTTCATTATTATGTTTCGTCAATATGAAATTTCCTTTTTTTTATGGTAGCCTACTATTTCATCTAATAAGATCAGGACACTTGTTGAAATGCCCAACTAATTTTTGTTTTTGATGGTACGATTTCAGATCAATATGGCGACAGCCGTTCGTATGATCACTGCTACAGCCCTTAAGGTTCTCAACACCACTGAAGCAGCAATAGAGTTGCAACAAGATGATACTGTTCTGCATGCCCCACTTATTGACAACAGCATCCTTGATCACGAAGAGGAGGAAGAAGAAGAGGAGGAGGATGAGGAAGTAGAGAAACTTGACAGTAACAATGACTTAGATACTCTCTCAGATCTGTGTGATGACCTCTTTGGGGAGAGTGAATCTGTCGAGGAAGGCTACCTGAATTTGGTAGCTGACGTATTCGTCGATAAGGACAACAATGTCTTCCAGTGTGGTCTTCAAGCATTTGATGATGTCGATGGTGCACTTAGTGTAGAGAAGGATCGGAATGCCAATGCTGTGCGCTTGTCACCACAGGAGAGACTTTGTGATGGTAGATGTGGAAGTGGATTATGCAAAAGTAATGCAGTTCTTGGCAAAACTCCAGGAAAGAAACCCCAGGCGTCTGAGAGGAACAAGCCTCAAGAAGTTGGACATGATGTTCTTGATGGCCAGCATAGGAGTGTGTGCCAACAATCTGGTGAAAAAGATGCAGTAGATTTTAGGGACAGAAAGGGAGTACCGAAGGATTCGCTCAGACTCACTCTTCCCAGTCCAAAGCCGCAGGAGGCGGAAAAGAGGAAACAGACCACAGCAGGTGATCGCAGTGCCACACCCAATTCTGCATCCTCCAAACCCAAGTCTCCAGAGGCGACTGTATCTCCAGGGTCGAGGCACTCCACCAGCCCATCATCAGGTCCAATCCTGCACCTCACCTGTGGCTCAACATCCCCACCAACAGCTACCCTTCTCTTCTCCTCTGATGAGCTGGTCTGGGATTCGGCTGTCCCCGTGAGCAGCTCAGACTCTGAGTCTGTAGTGCCAACAGAGATGGCTCCCAATGAAGGCAAGAACCCAAGGGATGCATCCAGGGTTGAGATTTTAGGTTAGTCTGTTAGCATCGTTATTTTCATAGTAGTAGTAGTAGTAGTAGTAGTAGTAGTAGTAGTTTTAGTAGTACTAAGTAGTTTTCTCTGGGGCAAAAGATCGCAGATGTGTTATTTGTGTCATTTTCATGAGGCATGATTTAATGCGTAACCATGCTCTTGCTATAATTTTCTTCATAAGTGTCTTGTTGAGTTTCAGTGGGTTCAGTAAAACATCATGAACATAGTACAGGTATGATACTAGCAGCAGAATACTTGAAATCAAATTTGATAATCCAAAATGAATGTTGCTTTAAAAATGTTAGAATACCAACCCAGGACTTGATTGTTCATGAACTTTTAAGCAGGGGCCATATTCTGAAAATTATGAAAATTTTTATGATAAGAAAACTAATGTTCATTGTCGTAAGAAACTGAGGTTTGTGCGAAATAAACACTTTATTGGTGCTTGCGCAGATGTCTCTTTTAACTACTTGTGTATACAAATGCAGCCAGCTTTGTGCAGACATTAACTAATGACTTGTCCTTGCTTTTGAGTTGTTATTACAGTTAACATTGTTCTACTATTATAAAAGTTAACATAGTTTTCAGAATACCACTCTTGGTATTTTCTCAAATGCTGTCAGTGATGAAATAATCTGCCACTTATCACAAATCTTTCGGTATGAAATGAACAGGATGATTTTTGTTTTCTAAATTCCCATAAACACTTTGATTTCCTAACAGATTTTACACCAAGTCCTTCCAAGAGACACAAGTCCGAGGTATCCGTCTTTGAGAGTTCCTTCACTCCTTCGAACGGAGACAGTGACTTCAGCCCAGACTTCCTCTCCGCATTTTATGATCGTGTTTCAGAACTTGAAGAGAGAGTAAGGAATCACTATCTCTTTAAACCTTTGCCCAGAGGGACCAGGTGGTGTCTGTATTAAGTCTAGGGGCTAATGAGATAATTCCATAGTCAAATTAGGGGGTTAATTAAACAAATTTGTGTTCCACTCAGTATGCACATGCTTTGCCTAGACTGTCCCTTTCTCTGCCTATGTGGAGTGTTCACCAACACGGCCATCATTTTTTTTTCTCCAGGAAATGTCATCATGCTATTGGCATAATTAAAGAGTTGTTTGTTGAATTCTAGATATTGAATTAAGATCAAAACATTTGACCAATACATGTAAGATACATGAAAGCCAGGGTAATAATTAACAATTGTAGGTGCCTTGAGTGTCTGCTGGGTTGGATATATGTAAAGGCTTATGTGCTTGATGTAAATGTCACTATTATGACTACAGTGTATTATATGTATCATCATCATCAGTTAATCCCCTGTGTTTCAACAGGTCTACCTATCAGCTGGAAAGGTCTTCACCCTTGAGGAGCGTTTGGAGCAGCTTGAGATGGAGGTGAACTCTGTGGACTGCACCCTCCCTGATGACATCATGGCCATCCTAGAGGACAAAGTGGCCCTCACTGTTGCCCAGGTCCAGCAGTGCGAGAGAGAGGTAGCCCCAAGAGCCACATATTCGCCCTGCCTCCCATGCATGCTGTCTTGTGTAGCCTAACCTATTTGTGAAAAAAGTTTGGTGTTGCCTTTCTTCCCTTGGACAAGGTGGCCCTGATGGTTGCCCAGGTTGAGCAATGTGAGAGAGGTAGCCCAAGGGCCACTTGCCATCACTCTTGTGTGCATGCTGTCTTTTTGAGTCACCTCCTTGTAAAAAAGTTTTGTGTTGCCTTTCTGTTCTACTTGAACTATTCTTTTATAAACTGCTCCATGATTTGATGTTTTTAGTTGTTGTGAAAAAGTTTGAAAGTTGCCTTTCTGCCTCAGAGACCTGCAGTTCTAACTATTTTTTAAAACAATTTTCTATATTTTTTTTTTATTTTTATTTTTTGGTCTATTGATGAGATTTCTTTTCTTTATGGCCCTTAAATATATCTCACTTTATAGTTTTAATCATTAAGGTATGAATATGTTGAATGAGTCTCACAAAAATTTTAACCATTTTTTTAGCTACTGTTATTTTCAAAATATTCCACTAACACTTTCTGAGGGACGTTTCATCATATAACAACCAATAGTGCTATTCAGTGTATTTACTTTGGTTTAAATTTCAGTCCTATGCTATTCTCCACGCAAGGTGTTTTGTATGTCTAGTGAGTAGAAATCTGTGGTTCTTTGCAGAATTAAGCCTCCCCCACCTCCTCTGGCAAAGAATGAGATGAAAATTTAAGTTTGCCATTGCACAAGTATATTTTGTGCAATGGCAAACTTAAATTTTTCATTCTGTCCTGAAAAAAAGATACTTGTTCAGTGCTAAATAAAGATGTATTTGTGGATCTGATTTCCTGCTAGAGCCAGTGTTGTTTTCTTTCACTACATATAGTTTGCTTTGTATTACCGTTGAACATACCGTTTTATTTTATGTGCACTAATAGATTTTGTTGGCTGAAGACATGGAGCCAGTGGCGCAAATCCATTTTGAAATTCGGGGGGGGGGGGGGACATTCGCCTCCAAAATTCTCTGACGATTAAGCAAAAAAAAAAAGGTTATTCAAAAAGGTGGGGGGAGGGACATTCGCCTATCTTTAAAAAGGTGGGGGGGGGGACATGTCCCTCTGTCCCCCCCTGGATTTGCGCCCATGCATGGAGCTAATATTTTATTTAAGTTTTATGTATGTTTATGAATATGCAGTATCTTGTTTGCTCTGTAATGGTTATTTAATATGATTTGTTGTTTCATAATCTAATCTGACTGATTTTTAGCCATATTTTTGTTACATTACTTGCTCAGAATATGCAACATATTTTTGATATGGATATAAGACTTTTGTTACCAGTAAGATGTTGATTATTATATAAAATAGGAAAAGAAATGGCACATTTAATTTGTTAGAAGAGTTCTGTCGTATGGGGACTATCTTGCACAATGTCCCTATTGTTGTTAAATACACAAAATGTATAAATGTGGCCTAACAAACACCTTAAAAACTTACATGTACTCAAACAAGTATTGAACTATTTGATAAAGTAAATCGTGCATGTGAAAAATTTCTTTTCCTTTAAATTCTGGTAGAATATATATATTTTTAGAAATATTTTGCTGAAGTAACACAATTGATCTACAATTAAAATTATTAATAGAACATACTGAAGTCAAATGAGTATTTAATTATTCAGTTTGAGTGAATTATTGAAGTCTGTTATTTGTCTTGTAAGTCATGCCGTGCATATACCTTTGTGTGTGTAAAGTTCATTGCATGTGTGAACTTGATTTTACTTTGTTTTCTATTGCCAGTGTCACACATATTATATTATACCTAACCTGATTGCACTAATATAAGTAAGGCTGTAGGCTTTAGAAAAGCATGTTATATTAAAATCAAATTGTTTACAGTGGGTCAATGTACTCTGCGTTTGCCACAAAAATACTCTTCTATTGGATTTGTGTGTAGAGTCTGTGCCAAAGGGCACAATAGCACAGTAAGAGTTAAGGCCACCGCACACCTTACGATCGGTCTGCGATCCGATTTCAGAAGAAAATGTAATATCATTTGACAAATCATTTAAAAAACGAATAAATATTTTTGATTGAGCGTCTGAATAGTCATACAGGTAGTAAAATTTATAATACGGCCTTTGCCGAGTTTCCTAGTCGGTGGAATGGCCAAATTGGCTCCGAGTCGTAGTGACGTCACAAAAATCGCTTGACTGCCTACGATTTGAAACTAATTTTGCCCTTATTCTCTGTAGAAAGCTGACAGCTCACCAAAACCCTACGGTTTGTATTCATATTACTTTTCGGAACCTGAACAGGGTAGAGATCATTTGTTATAATGCCTATATTCAATGCCATAGCAATTTATTTGACAAATCGGATCGCAGACCTATCGTAAGGTGTGCGGTGGCCTTTAGGCACATAAGTGGAGATTCAAAAGTCATGTTTGATCCCCGGCACAGCACTTATGTCCTTAAACAGGGTGTTTTATGGACACTGCTTCTCTCCACCCAGGTGTATATGTGGGTACCTGGTAGGATGAGATCCTTGTTTGAGTTTGTCCAGCATGTGCGTGCCTTTAAAGTGGCGACTGGCTGGAATACTCCCTAGTAGAGTGGAGACGTGTGGAATAGCAATCGAATCCACTGACCAGGAATTATTATGCAAAGAGTGTAGAAACATTGTATTGAGCACTATACAAATGTAACTGTCATGATTAGTTGAACTAATGTTCTCCTCCTTTTCTTCTCCTCACCTTCAAATTTCTCATTGTCAGGTGCACACAGTAGAGGACAACATCAGTAGCTTAGACCACACCCAAGATGGCATCTTTTCTACCATGTACAGTGTAGACCATATCCCCTCCACACCCAGGAAACTGGAAAACATCTCATCTGCTTCCTTTCTCCTTAATCATCCTGGTAAGGAGATAAAAAATGGACTGAAAGTAGAAGTGGAAGAAGAAGTAGTAGTAGTAGTGATGGTGGTGGTGGTGGTTGTGGTGGTGGCGGTAGTAGTAGTAGTGATTGTGGTAGTGGTAGTGGTTTTCGACACATAGCTCTGGCAACGATTGCGCCACGCTCAATATCCTAGAGTAACTGAATTCTTGACTTCAACTCTGGACATAACTCTATACCTAACCCTAACCCTAAACTTAACCCCAAACCTAACCTCAAACCCAACGGCAACCCTGCATGATCCTACATCTTTGACCCCTCAAAAAGCCCTGGGCCCCCGTCTTATAAAAGAGTTCCGATTGATTACAAATAATTTGCAATTGATATCAATCGCAACTCTGTACAAAGAGATAGGAGATGCGATTGATATCAGTTGCAAATTATTTGTAATCCACCGCAACTCTTTTATAAGACTGGGCCCCAAGCAATGGTTGCAGGAGCATGCATGTATGTTGAAGCACCGATAAAGATGGACTGAAAGTAGAAAGAGGCGAAGATATTAGAAGTAATAATGGTAGGGGTATGTTGCCATGTTAGTTGTAGTGGTAGTGACTGTGTGATGGAGAGATAGACAGAGAAAGAGAATGAGAGATAGAGAAAGAGTGAGAAATATAGAGAGAGTGACAGATATACAGGGAGGTGACAGATATACAGGGAGAGATAGGAATTTGTTGTTTGTGATAAAGAAGAGCATATTTTTTAGTGTGCATTGAAGTTGTGGTACCTTTGTTTGCACTCTGTCTGATAGAAAATGCATGACAATATAACTTTGCAAGAGATTTTGATGGGTGATAACTTATAATTTTTCTCTTTCGTAAAAATAATTAATATGTTTATTAATGGTATCCATGAATTATCCATGCTTGCATTTTGTTTTATTTTGATTGAATTGCTACTTTAATCTTTTATGATGTTATTCTTGCTTGTTTTTATGATTTGCTTTTGCTTTTTTGTTTGTCCTGCAAAAAAATTCCTGAGTTCAGCCTTAAAACTGAATCCCTTGCGTGACTTGGGCTTGGTGCAAATCGAGATCCCTGGAGACAGGAGAAGACTGAACTCAGCAGCATCTGACGGAGAAGTTGTTGCTTCCCCTGTCTCTTCTCCTGGCCTTCTTTCAGACGAGACTGATGAGGGCGCTCTAACAGATATGGATGGTGGAGTGGTAGTCTACACATGGGGCAATGTAATTGTTACAGATGTATCGCCCGTCAAAGAAGAGGCGTAGAGGATCGCGTGCTCCAACAACCTTATTTTGCAGCTTCTTATGATTTTTAAATGTTAGTTTTTGCGCCTTGTCTGTACTTGTTGTTGTCTCTTCTCTTATAAACCAAATTATTTCAGTTTTCATCATTCTGAAATTGCAAGTCAACTAATGGCTTAGGAACTACTCTCAATTACTTTATTCTTTATGATAGGACCAAAAACCCAAATAAAAACTGTTTGAAGCCCAGGGTTTTTTTTAATAGGCCTGTTGCACAAATTTTTAGCTCAAAACATTTGCACTAGGCTTTCGAAAAGATTTGGAAAAGTGGACATTTTATGTTGTGCATGATTTTCTGCTGCTTTTTCTCTTTTCTTCTTATTTTTTGGAAAGTATAAAAATTAACTTTTCTTTTCTTGTGTTTGCCATTGCTATGTTGACATAAGTTTTCTCTTTGAAGTGCATCGGGCTTCTGATTTGGAAAATTCCTGATTCTAAAAAGAAATCAGTAATTTCTTTGAAGATGAAAGAAGCCCTAAATTTAAAAGATTAGTAACAATTGGTGATTTATTATTCAGGGTGGGTTGGAGTTTTCTCATGACTCATATCGGTTGAGATTGCCTATTGCTACTGGTTTCATACAAGTTTAAAAAGGAGATGATTGCTAATTAAAATTATCCTAGGGCATTTCTTTGCTCTTAAAACTGATGATGAAAATAAAAACCTATAAAAATGTATTCTGCTTCATACATCTTGACAGTATGCAGTAAAAAACACTACCACTAAGTTCAATACGAAACACAAAACCTTTAAAGCATACTATTTTTGTCCAGGTTTTAACCCTGACTAAGTAGTTAGAGTTAGTCGACTATTATATGGAATGCTGAGTGTCAACATCGTCATTCCTGTAAAGATTACCATAATTCTGTAACTGAATGAACAAACCAAAGTTATGTTGTTATGAAACCAATTTCTCATTTTTCATTTCACGACTGCATCCATTTCTTTAATTCATTTTGTTGGAGAATTATTTCGTACAGAATAAAGAGCTTGACACATGTATTGGCACAATAAATCAGCGGACTTCATTGAACCAGGGCCCCATTTCATAAAACTTTTTATCAATAACAAGTTACAATAACAGTCATAAGCTACTGAAATCCTTGAATCTGATTGGCTGAGAGCAAATTTGTCATAGAAATTTGGCAATTTTTATTGATAACAAGTTTTATGAAAGAGGGCCCAGGTTTAATTTAACCACCTTTTATGAATACCAGCCTTAAGCAAATGGCACACTCTGTGATCCATCGACTGTGATCCGATTTTGGAAATAAATCGTAATAGCATTAATATAGGCATTTTCATGAATGAAATCTGCCCGATTCAGGTTCCGAACAATAATATGAATACTAAACATAGGATTTTGGTGTGCTGTCAGCCTTATCCCCAGAATAAGGGCCAAATCAGTTTCAAATCGTAGATAATCGTAAGACTGCTCTGACATCTGTTAAGCTATTAACCCGTACTCGGAGACAATTTGGCCTTTATTCCGACTAGAAGGCTCACACTGGGCCATATTTTCGATGTTACTATCTATACGACTATTCAGAACCTCAATCAAATTTATTTTTACGTGTTTAAATGTTCATATCAAATGCTAATACATTTTCTTCTGATATCGGACTGGAAACTGATCATATGCTGTGTGGTGGGCTTGGTAAACTATTAAAACCAATAATTATGCACTTACCATCATTTGCAAAAGTTTAAGACCACTATTCCAAAATGCAAATAACTCGAAGAAAGAAAACAAAATTTAAACTTATTTTTCAGACATACAATTAATTTCATGGCATATCCTATGTATCATACTTGAACTATGGGCTTATACCATTACTCTTGTGCTACTGATCACTGTAGTAAACATGTTGTTTAATCATTCAATGAGACAAAAGAAAGTATTCCAAATTATTGAAATACCCACAAATCCTGAGGTGGTCTTAAACTTTTAAATGATGGTATCTAATGTAGATATGAAAGTCTTGACCTTTCAGCATTATTATCTTTCTACCTTTAGATGAAATGGATGATGAGCTACATGGCCATAGTGGACCTCTCGAGGTGAGCATACTGTATTTCAGAAGTTTCCAGTAATGCATCCACAGGAGGGGCACAAGGGGTATGTGCCCCCGCCTAACAAAATCTGCTGTGCCAGAGTTCCATGTACAATGTATTTGACAAATCAGTCATTGCTCCAACACAAAATCTGTATTTCATGTTCCATTTATACCAGTATTAAGAACAATGAACCAAGTATTGTTAGTTCAGAAATATATTGTTGCACCATTATATTTTTTAAAAATTTCCAGGGGGGGGGTTCAGATTTTGTATATTTTTTTTCAGTTGGAAAAAAAATAGAACAGAGTGTAAATGACTAAAGGTAAGCTCCTTCTCATTTTACAATAGTTTAAAATATAGAATCAAGTAAAGTGAAAGTGTTTGGTATCATTAGAAAGGACGTTAAAATTTCCACTTCTTTTTTGGCATGATTGGGTTATACAATTACAAGGCTTGGTGGAAGAGCTGAAACTATTGACATAGATCCGTGCATTCCTTCTTTTCATGGGGGGGGGGGGGGGAGGGGGATGGCTTTGTTCTCCATGAATGGTCATTCCCCACTCTCCCCAGTTGAAAAGAAATTCTTGCATATTTACACCACTTGCTGCAACCATATACAAGTTCTTTAAACATTTTTTTTCTTGTTTCCATCTTTCTTATCTTTTTATCTAGATGATGGATGAAACAAGTACACAGGCAGTTGAAGTCACACACTAAGTAGAGGTCAACGAACTTTCAAGGAATGAAGTTAAGATGTCGACGAACTTTTGAACCCACCTGAATTTGTACCCAAATCTTAGCTATAAAAGTATGTCACTGCTGTAAATTAAGGTTTTAGAAAATTGTGTTTATTAGAGCTTTTAATCACACCATTTTTGTATGGTTCAGATGTGTTTCAAATTCTTTAAAATGCAATCATTTTGAATGTGAAAGTTTGTTCAATACATGAACTTAAATGATGATTCTTTTCTCTTTTTTGTTATTATCACAGTTGTGTGATGTGATCTTTCAGGCAGTACCGGGAAACCTTGTTACACCGAAAATCATTTGCCTAAACAAAACAACCAGTTATTAGTGAATTGTAAAATGTGGGAATATCAAAAGACGCGACTGTATTTCTTGGATGTACCTGGTATTTCATCTCTAGCAAATTATGAAAAGATTTCCATGTCAAGGTTTTCTTTTACTGATCATATTATAGAAAGCTCTAAAATGAAATTTATGCTTTGCTATTTTGTATTATTATCATTTCCAATAAAAGTGCTTCATGTTTTTGTATAATTATGAGGGCAATGCAATAAAGTGTCCGATAAATTTGTCTGGATTGGGAGATGTTTTTGTAATAGTAAATATATGGAGAAGGATGGAAACACATACATGAATGTTATTCATACTTTCAAACTTTTGCTAAGTTTCATTTTGTTTTTGTTTTGAATCAGTCAGTCTGAGCAAAATTCATATGATTTGATTTAAGAACTACAAATTTTTCAAGCAATAAAGATATGCTGGAACATATTTAAACATTTGTAAAGCTCTAAAATGAATGTCTGTTAGATTAACTAATATTAGAAGTTCGGATAATAATTATTAGCTGGTTTTCTGATTAGGAATAGAAAGAAATTTTTCTGCAAGTGTGAATAAAATTTTCCATTTTTATGTGCCTTAAGAAATTGGCCACCCTTCTCTCAAGTTTTGAAAAGCTACTAAATGTTAGAAAATTTTGCACTTTTGATTGTTATTTTCTCCAAAAACTACAAATTGTATTGAACTGAAGTTTCCACATCGTAAAGTTGTTCTGCCGTAAGTTTTTTGCATTTATTTAGATAAGATTCTGTAAATAAAGTTTGGAATTAAATAGGTTTTTCAGTTGTTTGAGAAATCAGGGCCATTAAAAGAGTGTTTCAATAATTATTCAGAACACAATATAGCTCCGAAAGTCACGTCTTCCATTACATGATGATGATAGTGATAGTAATGATGATAATGAAAATAATAAGGATTTTAATTATTTTAATATTAATAATAATGAAGAGAATAATAATAATGGTAATATTGATATCAATAATAATGATAATAATGATAGTAAAATAATAATAATATCAATAATTATGGCTTCTTGCCTAGGGCTTTTGTTTGTCATGCTGTGGTGATTCTGGTGTCCCAATATTATTACCCCTACCTCTAGTATATCAGTACCCATTTACACCTGGATGGAGAGTGGCAAATGTGAATTAATGACTTGCCAAAGGACGTTAGTATTGCAGGGCTGGGATTCGAACCTTCAACCTCTGGATCGGAAGTCACATGAATGAACAACTTTATGCTGACTAGGGTCGTCTAGATAAGATGTTACAGAATGGCAGGTGTGATGCACAATCAGTTTTTCTGTGCTCTGAATTAGTTGCTCATACAGACAAGTTTTTATAGTCTTGATTTATCAAAATATGTAAAATATATTCAAATTTTATTTTGAGAATATCGTGTGAAAAAATGTTTTGAAACTTACTGCAGAATGAATTACTCTCTTTCAGTTCACAACTTAACAACTTCACCAAACTTCAGTTCCATACAAGTTGTAGTTCTTAATTCATATCAATCAAAAGTGTCATTTTTGAAACACCTAATAAGAAGTTCGTCTGATACACTACATTCCAAATAGATACTGTGTGCACATTGTCCATATGTTTCTCAAACTATCTTGAATTCTCAACAAAAATATAGATAATTAAAGAGGACAGTTATATTCAAAGATATACCTCCGTTTTTAAATCTCTTTGCATTTTATTTCAGTGAAAGTTGTGGATTTCTGTAGCATTATTTGTTATACAGAATTTTGTTTACGCAGAGTATGAAGTCATGAGGGAAAGCTATAAGCTATGCTGTTGGGGATAATGTGTAGCTGCAAGTAAAAATCATGAAATACCATGTATTATCATACCTGGTGCATAGTGATGTCTGTAAACGAATTAGTAAAATATATAAAAAAATTAAAGATATATTGTCAAAGTCATAAATATTGTTACAACCAAATTTTAAGCAAATTTATTCAATTTATCTATGATATGTCACTTTGTAGTTTTCCACCTAATTCCTAAATATATATTGAAAAACGTTTGCACTACACTGTTTCTAAAATTATTTATGCAATCAGCAAATGTTCTTGCAAAAATCTGTTTTACAAATTACATTCTGTAGTAACAATATAATGGTAGTGCATTAATAATTACATTTTTTAGGTTCATTAGCTTACGTTCATGCCAATTCCTGCAAATACATATATATATATAGTATTCAGTCTATTTGTACGAAAGACATTCAAATCAAATCAGATAATCAGAATCTACTTTTGTGAATATTATTGTCACTATACTCATGACTTTAAGATAGTATATTTATGTAAGTTACTCGACTTCTGTCGTATGACTGTTTTAGTGTTATATAGTTTTTAATTATGTTTAAAAAACAAACGTTTGCTATGTTTTTTATATCTACTGTTAAGCTTGTATTTAATATTTTATCATATTTGATAGAGTGATATATATATATATCAAATTTTGGTTTGAATATATAGAATTTGTGTGAAAATTATATACCCTTTTCTTTCATTAAGCTGAAGCTTGAATGTGCTTGTCAGGGTTTTGCGATTTTTTTTTTAAAATTCCATTTTTCATTCCATTCTATTCCTTTCTGTTTAATATGTTTCATGTTTGACAAGGAGCAATAACCTCTTGGGATTCTGAAAAAAGTGTGTGCAAACCTTTTGATGTGATTAAGGCCTGGGTGTAACACCAACAAATGCATAAATCATCATCAGGCACTCTTGGTTTCTTTGGAAATGGACATTTATCATGTAACGAATTAGGGGAGGTGTTGCTACATTTCCCATAAAGTGAGATAATCATTTTCCTGTGTTTGTCTTGTGTGATTACCAGTCTGGCGAGGTTATTCACTCTTGGGGGGATGTAGAGTGATGTAAGAGAATAGATTAGAAATTATCCCTATTTTTTTTTTACATCAGAAACCATGCTTTAAGCGCGTTGCACAAGAGGCGGCATTTGCCTGACGTAGGGCGGCGTCAGTATAACTGGTGCAGTGTTTCGCGCATCATGTGAGATTGATATCGTTTTAAAAGTAAATTCAAAATTAAAAGTGCAAACAGTGTTTTCAATAACTACCGTATTATGATTTACCTCAAGTTTTGATTGGTCGGTACAGAAGTCAAACTTGATTTATCTTTTGTTAGAGGTTGGGATCTTTGCGGGGAATTTTTTTTTTTTTTTTTAACTGCAAATACAAAGTAAGAAGTAACATTTAGACCAGTTCCATGGTGGACTCAGTCGTCATATTGGACATTCTATAATGTCTTACTTCTAACTTTGTCTCTGTCAAACAGATGAAACCTTTACACCCTGTGCATATGAGACATGATTTTTCTGACGTTGGATTGCGTCAGCGACTGACCTGGTATTTGACGCGCCTTGTTAAGCCTGGCTAACACGCGAGGCGTCATATCAGTTGCGTCAGTCCCTGCGCTAATCAAGCCCGTCAAGGCAACCCATACACCAGTCATTAACAGTATTGTTTGCACTGTTCGTTTTGCAATCATTCTTTTGGACGATATCACTCTTTCCTGGAGCGAAAAAGACGGTTCAAGTTACAGACGCGATCCTTCCCTGCCGGAAAGAACACAGTGTCCCACAGTGTGAAATAAAAGCACAGTGTGAAATCATCTTCACACTGTTAAATTTGAGCGTTTAAACATTGTGAATCACATCTTCACATTGTGAGCGAGTAAATCCACACTGTGAAATCGAACATCACTATGTGAACACTGTGTGGTAAACCACACTGTGGGAGTGTCCACAGCGTGAAATCATCTTCAGTTCTTCACACTGTTAAATTTGAGCGTTTTAACATTGTGAATCACATCTTCACAGAGTGGACTATGTGAACACACTGTGGGACACTGTTCTGTCCGGCAGGTTTACGTCAGCAAATGACGCTTCGTGTGGGCCTGGCTTTAGTGTGGCATCGTAAACAAACGGAATGCGAAGTCAGTGAACAGTATGGTGGTTGATCCAGTGTCCGAACACTTTTCAGAAAATCAACGATAGCAAATAAAATATCAAACGAATATCTGTCAAACTTACATAATGAATGCTCAAAGTCCTACAGAAAAAGAAGTTGATGAAATTTTAAAAAGACAACGTAGATTTAATACGATATTCCCTTCCGAGTGAACCCCTTCCCAACGACGTGGCGTTTTGGTCCCTTGAAAAAGGTACTGTATTTCCGAACGTGTGAAACCTATGGGAAAAAGACACAACCTTTGTTTCAATACTGTGGTTTTCATACGCGTAATCCCACGCGTATGAAAACCCATTTTAGGCGCTTAACTGTACACGTTCGGTAATACAACCTGTTCGGAATTACAATCCTTGACTATATAAACACTACGGTGAATTACTGTCGCACAGGGTTAATAGGCCATCACGGGCTTGATTAGAGCAGGTACATGTAATAACGCCTCCTGTGTTACTGGCATTGCGGTTTGGGTGGAAATAAAAGCTAAGGAGGAGAAATACAAAACAATGATTTCTAAAACATCTTTTGGTCAGTACGAAATAAATTACATAATACATGCGTTTAAGTGACGATAATAACATTGGAAAGATTTTATTCAAATTTTTTCATTGTTAGCTGCGCAATAGCACTTAAAAATTGACAAAAGATTTGTGTTTGTAATACAAAAAGAAAAAGAAAATAGTTTAAACTGCTGTAATTATCATATTTTCCATTTTATATTCCTTTAATTTCATGTTTTCATACACGTACAGCATTTTCAAAGTATGGTTCCTGAAAATATACTTTTTGTGATTAATATAGTAAAAGTAATTCATTGTGATGTACATCTGTTCTTGATCATATAATGAATCATGTCTTAAATCTGTTGTATTTGTAGCATTTACCACTTGTACACCATATGTTTTTTTAGTGTGTTCCACATTCCTATATGTTGTTTATCGCAAAAAGGTCATTACAGTGATAGAGACGTATAATAAGGACGTTTTTAATTATGATTTTTAATTTAATAGAACTGAAGTAATCATAACATGTAAGCAAATTCGAGTCAAGTTATAATATATAATATATGCCTTGCAGGGCAAATTAACTTGCGTTTACTTCTAACCGTTATTAATAGATGGATTTGAACTGACGGAGGACAAATAATTGGGCAGTTACGGGGAAATGGTTTACATAAACGATGAGTAAAGCTATTACTATTTGTTATATTTTAAATGCATAATGTTTGTCACGACAGAACCCACCCATTCATAAGTCATTTGATCTATAGATATTAGTGTGTCAATATAAATGCGTCAATATGATTTTACATGATTAAATCTTTATTTCTTTTGTGAAAAAGAGAAATATGTCAGTACTAAAATTTTGAATGTACAGTTGAATTATATGACAGCATGCTTTGCTGGAGCTAGAAATATAATGTTTGTATAATATAGTGGTTAGATGTACTTGTAGCAGATGAAAGTATTATATACGTGATGCCTGTTTGCATGAAATAATTAGGGAAAAGTTGTTATATAGTTATGTAGGGAAATATATAATAAATACATGTATATTAGTAGATGCCACGTCTTCGGACAAATACATGTATGTACACGCAACGTATTAGCCACGTAAAAAACGATAAAGTGAAAACGATGAAATTACCCGCACTTAAAATGAGACTTTATTTAATCATCCGACTCTGTCACTATATACAAAATATTACCGGGTATCCAGATTTTACTCATCAGCGCATTCAGAAACCACATGCATTTATTGGAAATGGTGGTTATACAATTTCTTGACAATGAATTGTATTTTAATCATGTCAATAAAGAAAATAATGATTGTCACCAAATTGTGTAATTTCAATCGACACGCTTGATTTTGCTTCGTAAATTCTATGGCAGTCGCCTTATATTGGTTTCCCCTGTTGTAATTAAGAACATGAACTCAGAGAGTAGTTTAATTATGAAATATATTGATAGTGAAATTCACTGATCATGAAATATATTGCCTAATAGCATTTATGAGAATCTTTGGGGGGAAAAACGAGTGAGATTAAGACCGGCTAAAGCGTAAACGATATGATGTATAGAAAACGACAAAACCCACAATACAATTCCTGTCATAAAATATAAAAAAAATAATGATTGAACTGTATACACTTACTACGTTCCGTCATTTTGAATACAATATAAAATGACTTTGTTAATGTCCAATTTGACTAAAATCATAGTATTAATTCAAAATGTGTAGACTGTGTCCTTCCGACATATTAAATAATAATAATACTTTGATAACAGTTTGTCTATTGTATCTCCAAAGATCTTTTTAAATGAGGAAATTTTCAGACATGAGCTTAAATGTGTCATATGAGAGTATGTGAATCGAGGAGTAGAAATCTACCTCTCTGATTCTAAGAAAACCAATCAAGCATATCGTCCATGTCGGAGAAAACAGCAGAAAATCAAATTACATGTATACATTGACTATATACAATATAGTCAATGTATACATGTAGATGTGTCGTGGTCTAGTGGATACTTCACCGGACCGTGGACCACATGGTTCGCGGTTCGAGTCCCGCCGCGGCATTAATGTCCTTCGGCAAGGCATTAATCTACATTTGCCACTCTCCACCCAGGTGTTAAATGGGTACCCGGTAGGATGCGAACGTCATTGCATCTGGAACAATATGTGTGCGCCTGTGAAATGGCCGCCAGACTGGAATGCTCTCTAGTGGAGTGGAGAATGTGCACTATAAGTGCAGAATCGTAACTGGATGGGGGTAATAATTACACTGTATAAAAGCGCTTTGATCATTTACTAACAGGGAAGGCGCCATATAAATGCAAGCATTATTTTTTTGATTTTCTGCTGTTCATGAAAACTCCAAATTCCACCTCATCTCTAATTTACTTATCGCAACGAAGATTTTAACACGGAAATGCCACGCAGTGCAGTATAAGGAAACTCGTCCACGTTCACGATATCAGACACAAAACATAACAATGACCTGAAATTCTCAAAACGTAGTGTATAGCACGTGTTTATAATACACGGGGTGTCATTTTGATGACGTTGGGCTGCGTCATGCAGCGACTATAGCGTTGTCTCTGAGACGGCATGTTAGACTTACATCTTGCAAAAAGGGAATGAAAAATATGAGTGCAGACAGGAGCACGTAATATAGATGGTGTTTCGTTCGTGAAAGTGGGCGAGTAGCCGAATAACAGTTTATGAATAAAGTTAATATTATTCAAGGATTTTAAGCTTTCCTTCATGTTGTTTTTTATGTGTTTGTGTGATCTTGGTGAAGGACTAACAGCATATTTATTCATGCATTCATTTATTTATTCATTTATTTATTCATTCATTTATTTGTTTGTTTCACACCTGCTACGGCATTATATATTTAACAAATGTTTCTCTTTTGCTTTTTCCTATTTTCTTCTTCCTTGTTTTCCTTCTTCCTTTCTTTTCCCCTCTCTTACCCTTTCTGTCTTTTCTGTTCTTTTTGTGTCTATCCACCTTCCTCTCTCTTTTTCTCTCTCTCTGTCTTCCCCTCTCTTCCTTTCTGTTCGTCTTTATCCGTCTCCCTTTCTCTTGCTCTCTCACACAAAAACACGCACACCCAGTAGCCCACACCATTCGCACGCGCACGGCACACACCCCCTCTTCTCTTCTCTTCTCTGCCCATACGAAGCAACAACATTCCATCTATTTGGTTCGTTGCTCTTTTTGTAATTTATAATCTACCGTGGTTTCGAACTTTTCACTACTCTCCTTGCCTTGCCCTAAAGACATGAAGTGAAAGCTCTGTATAATGTTAAAAATCAACTTGCTCAATAATAACTTCTGTGGTTGATTATGTTTTTGTATATTGAATTATGAGTGTCCCGAATCCCTCTCCACTCCAAATATGGCCTTCACTTTGGATCAGTGTCTTTTGCTTCGTATTGACCAAATTGTACATTTGCGGTTGATTTTGACTTGAAAAATTATATGTATGTCGATGTATTTCATGTACAAGTCTGAAAGAAAAATTGCAATCGATTTATTACATTACATTGCTAATTATAGAGTGAATTTTTTAACAGTAAGCGATACACCTAGGCTTATAGGGGTATCAAGAGGGGAGCCGGCAAGCAGTGGCGCAATGAGCCAAAAAATTTAACAGGGCTGAGCCAGCAAGAATTGAAGAATTTTCTAAAGCGTCAGGAACGAAATACATACTATACTCGTAGATAAATCCTTTGAATGGAGGGGGAGAACAAATATCAATTCTTGTCAAGTCTGGATTCTGCACCCTTTCGCAAAAGTCACCTTTACTCACTCAAGCTTAAAATATCGCTAGATTTTTTGGTGTCATTTGATAGAAGAGACCCTAAGCTTTCCACAGGTATGAAAATTTCCTACAAATATTTTGAAGTATTTATTTGGGGAGACTTTTTCCAGCTGATCACTTTTTTTCTGGACGCACTAAGTGTGTGTGGGCGTGTGTGTGTGTGTGTGTGTGTGTGTGTGTGTGTGTGTGTGTATACCGGGGGGGGGGGTGTTTTGGGTGTTCAAACACCCCCCTTTGGCAGAAGGGGGTTTCTTTTAGGTGTTCTTGGTGTTCAAACACCCCTCTTTTGGTGTGTTTTTTGTTTTGTTATGTTTTTGTTTTGCTATTTTGCTTGTCAGAGAATTTTTGAGTAAAAAGACACCCCAAAAGTGCTGATAACCCCCCCCCCCCCCCCCCCCCGCTTTTTTTCTTTCTTTTTTTCCTTTTGCTTGTCAGAGAATTTTGGAGTAAAAAGACACCCCCCTCCTTTGAAAAATCCTGGGTACGCCACTGGTATATATGTATAAACTTCTCACCGCCACTTATATAATGGATTGATCTGTAATTAGTAGTATGTTTAACATGTTAAGCCCATTTATGCATGTAGGCTTGATGATCATGAGGTAGATTATTCAACTTTGACCTCCAGGCGACTAACTTACCACCAAGAAACATTTGCTCCATTCGATAAAGTTCAATAGCATGGTATTGAACGATTGTAAAAACTCATTGTTGTACTGAGTGTTCTTGATTAATATATTCTCAGTCACTGCGATATTATATTATCAACATCTGCAATGAAGGGTAGCGCACAAAAGTTGCGATACCCTTGATACATCAATGCTTTTATTTTTTTCTTCATCTCCTCCCTTCTTATTATTTGCTTTCAAAATTGGACTACAGAACTACAATGTTATACTATTCCTGGTTGTATTTGCATCACACTAAGTATGATCCACAAGATGAAAAGACAGTTCTTACTTTCTTTTTGAATCTGCAAAACTAAACATAAAATAAGGGTGGGGGAGACTTTTGTATGTCATCATTGTCTGTGATCACCGAGAGCGTGACAGAGATAATCATCTACCCCAAGCAAGAATTAACGCTCCTGGATTCGTTTGATGTGCGATGATTTAAAAAATCGCAATATTTAGCACAACTATGGGGAGTTTGGATAAAGATAAGTCGGACATTTCGGACATTAAATACCAATATCAATACTCTAAAAGTATTGGGTAAATTTAATTGGGTATTTAACTACTGGTTGGCTAAAGAATTGCCCAATTCTATTTCATCCAGTAATCACAGTTTTCAAATATTTAGAAATCACATTATGGTCCGTTTTTCTTCCATCTAGCCGTCTCCTTGATTGCCTTACATGCTGTATAAAGGCGTATCCAGCATAGCTAGGTGGACTCCGAGATACCGGATCCATTAAAGTCCGTTTGTAGGCGAACACAGAGGGCTGATCGTACCGCCAGACCAACTAACCAACCCTCTGTTTGTTAATTTCTGGTTGCTTCCCTACTGCCTACCCCAACATCATCAGTCGATTAGATGTAAGTCATTGACACGTGATGATTGGATGAATGCAAGTCGTAAAACTACTAGTAAAAATAGACTGCATAAATAGATGATTAGTGCATTGTCAGGGTGGCAACGTAAGAGGAGTATATAAGAGTGTATTTTTGCATTTAAAGTTAACTTAGAAGTTGCAACATGTTCTTTCCTGTTTGAGCTTCTACAGTTGCAGACATAGGTATCGGAGAAAACTGTTAGCCTCACTTGGGATTCTCATAATCATCGCCCTATCCACTTTTCATGATTCTTCTTGAGCATAGACAATGACTTACCACCATTGACACTAATTCTTCAGCAACAGATTTCGCTGAGCACCATTTAAGGTAGATTGATATATCTTTACATCATAATTATTTTCAGTTCTTGCTATATGAAAAACATAATATTGCAAGAGCTCTTCAAACTTCTATATCGACTTTTTTAAAGACAAATTCACTGTAACTGATTGTCGGATTCGATGGAGATGTACATGAATTAGCACTGTCATAGAAAATAATACTATGGGGGTTACTATGTCGAGTGTTTCCCACCACAGTACTTTTCTTCATGCTCTTAGACATAAGTGACATTTTCATTTAAAATCTCCACACGCTCACACATTTATTTGAAAGTTTGCCACTATTTGAAAGTTTTGTTATAATTACAGACACACCTTGCATATTTTGGTCCTTTACGCACATCTCCTAAGTGCATTTCTCATCATCAACATCGTCAGCGAAACCGAAATCGCTATTGAATGATTTGATGGATGTTTTATTTAACCCGAGAACATACCCTAACATACCCTTGAAGGTAAGCAACCGGGCGACTTTAATCCATGTCCGAGGAATTTGGTGATGGGGATGAATGTATTCCCAAAGCGCACATGCTCATCGACTTCGTTTTGAACGCGGGACCTCGCAGTTGCGAGACCACTGGTCTACCACCGAACCACCACTTCTGGGGCGCTCCCCTTTGAAACTTGAAATATTTCTATTCAGTTTTTAAGAGATAATTTAATGTTGCTGTCTTTTGAATGCATAATTTATACTGTTTATTATTATTACATATTCGGAGTCACCTGTGCCTAAGAAGTTGGAAACGGAAAAGCGAACATAAACACGCTGGTCTCTTCCCCTATAAACAGATATAACTGATGGGTGTGTAAATGGACCTTCTATTTCACGAATAGTGCAGTGGGATGATATTCCTGCACACTGGTCCTCCATTTAAATCCTACTCGAGGGGTAATTGAGTGACATTGGTTTGAATATGCTAATTCCCGTTATCATTTCGATTTCGCTGCACGTCGTTGTAGTTATCATCGGTATCCCTGGAAACCTACTTATCATTGCCATATATGCTCGAAAGAAATGGACGTCGCATTCGGTCTTCGCCATCGGACTGGCCATCATAGACTTCGGCCTCTGTTTAACGATCAGCCCACTGCGCATATACTACTACGCGAACTTTGGGAGTAAAGAAAGCGATGCATTCTGCGCTGTTCACGTGGTTACCTCGTTCCTTGGTTTGAATTCGTCCATTTTCCTGTCAGCCCTTCTGGCGTGCCACCTGTACTGCGGTGTGTTTGCCACATAGCAAACATGGCAAATGGCTCTCTCCACGAGGTTCTGCTCTATCGGTCGCGGTTACCTTTGGACTAGCAGTTTTGATTAGTGTCCCCGTTTATTTCACGTTTGAACCAATTCTTTCCCTATCTGGATACTATTTCTGTGACATAGCTGGCAGACTCGACAAGGAAGCCAAAATGTATGCTTATTCTTTAGCCGCCATTTCGGCCGTGACTGTCATTACCACTCTCACGTTGTACGCATTGGTGCTGCGACGATTGAAACAATTAGGGAAAGTTAACGCGATAAACTCGGGCCACAATGCGGCAGCCGGACCTGTCGCTCCCAAACCTCGTGATCAGATGAACAGTACTAGGCCGGTCAGAATTAAGGTCACTTCGGCATCCGGAGGACAGCTTGAACAGGACATTGACATACCCTGCACTTCCCAGAGACAGTCAACACCTACACCACAGAGGCCAATCGTTTCACCATGTTCATCAACAGTGCAGGATACCCCAAAACGTCCAAAGGTTGCGATCATCTCCCCGATGCCATCCCTGGAACAGCCGACCAGCTCCCGCCGATTGGACGGTGACGCCTCGCCAGGATTTCGGGCAAAGGACAAGGCAACGAAAGTGCATCTCATCATTATTGTCGTGTACTTGCTCATGTGGATACCAAACATGTGTGCTTTAATCGTTAGCTACAGGCCAGGGGTCCTTAGACCACAACGGACTGTCTCCTTATTCATAATGATTATGGGTCGTGCATGCGCGCTCCACAGAATCTGCCATTTTGTAATTTCGTTTGCATTTCGCAAGGGTTTTAGAGTCGAGTGTAAGCAAACAGTTAATCGTATGATGTCCTCAGTGGTAACCAGTTTTTGGCAGTGTTGCACAGACACTGATTAACTCTAAAAGATGATTTTGAGTAGCCCACTGGGGATTCATCAGCATTGTGGAAGAAACTGTCTGTAAGTAATTTTAAAGGTCGATTGTTTAGTTAAAGTGAAATGAGTGTGCATTATGACATTTTTGGATCATTTAAGTTACAAGACAGTAGCGGATTTAGGGGGGGGGGGGGAATCCCGGCCCGTGCCGTCCCCCCCCCCCCCCTTTGAGGGAAAACAATGCATTGTGCCCCCCCCCCCCTTTCGACCAGAAAACCTTTTTTTTTTTTTTTTTTTTTTTTTTTTTTTGCTTGTCAGAGAATTATGGAGGGGAACTGGACCCATAACCCCACCCCACTGAGCGACTTTTGGAGGGCTGGCGAGACCAAAAAAATATGGGTCTCCCTCCAAGCAGTTTCCCAAAGTTGACAATCCTGCATTTGTGTGCCCCCCCCCCCCTTATACGAAATCCTGGATCCGCCCCTGTTACAAGATATTGACTAAATCTTGCTTGAAATCACAAGTCCACACGCACACACACACGCACACACTCATGCCCACACACCCACATACACAATTCCAAAATTGATCCACTTGTGACTACCTTTTTATTTTTATTTTTTTATTTTTTATTTTTTTAACTGCAGTCACCTCGCACTCCAGTGACTCTCAAATTAGAATTACGGTGTCAAGTAAATTGTAGCTTCTGTTTTCAGTCTATAGTTTTGTTAGGTATAATATAATCTCTTTTTACGTAGTTTGGGATTCTAAAAGCCTAAAGCTGAAAAATATTTTATATTTAAAAACTGTTAGGCCTAGGCTGATCTTGGGGTGTACGAAAGATCCTACCAAAATTTGTTGGAAATCAACGTAATTTTGAAGATATAAAACAAAAATATTTCATTATGTGAGCACAAAAATTTGATTAAATGTAGTTTGGGGATTTTCTTTTTAACTTGAGAAATGAGGCTTCAAAATTATATTGCTTGAATCTGGACCCTGTTTCATAGAACTTGTTATCAATAACAAGTTGCAATAATTGTTGTAAGCTACTGAAATCCTTTAACTGATTGGCTGAGAGCAAAATTGTCATAGAATGTGGTTGTTGTTACTGATAACAAGTTTTATGAAACGGGGCCAGACCTACTATTACTTTTTGTTGATAATTGCATTTTTAGAAGAAAAAAATATAACTTATGCCTAATATTTGGCTGTAAGTAAATTATGTTGAATGATTGTTTTATGTTTTCCTCTATCTACTGTCGTAGATGTGGGCAAGACAATCGAATTAAATGGAAACAGTCACGTGTTGTTTTTGTAATTCTACAGACGTATCCTTGTTTGAGAGATCGGACAATCAAAATTGTCGAGAACATATGTTTATAGAGCAAATTTGCTCTTTTCCCCCTACGTTTTCTATGTGAGAAACGGCTTCCACTGCATTTTGGAAATTTAACGTTATTTTGAAGTTATTTTAGAGGTGTTGTACTGGAGAGGTATTGTCAAATAGATAACGCACCGGACTGCAGATCACAAGGTACGGGGTTCGATTCCCTGCCACGGCACTGATGTATTTTGGGAAGACAATAATCCACATTAGCCACGCTCCTCTAGGTGAAGTAAATGGGTACCCGGAAGATAGAAATTCCTTGAATGCTTGAGCGCCTTTTATGGTCGCTCGGCTAAAGCCGGGGTAAAAATATGATTGTAGGGCCTTCAGGGAGAACAGTATATAATACTGATGAGGCTACCCTATAGGTTAACAAGACATATTATTATTGTTGTTATTATTATTATTATTATTATTATTATTATTGCGAAATTATTCTGCATGCCATGAGTAATTGAAAGATATATATTTCCATTGATTACAATTGTATAGAATTTAATATTATATATATACATGTATATACATATCATTAACGTGTCACTTATACGATAAGCTAATATAACAAAATTGAATTTTATTATGCAGGTATTCAAAGTGAATTCCATATTAGGTGCTGAAATTACATTATATTATACATGTATATGCTAACTGGCAGACTAGATTTGCTAATCATGAAAAAATCGTTTACATTAGGTCTTGACAATGATTTCCTTGTATTCCTATGTAAAATTTATGTTCTTGTTGATATAAAAATTCTAATATATTTTGTTGTGTGATCATATTTTGACCCAGCGGCCTAATTGACTTACGGAACAAAGAGAAAATATTTTGATTAAGGTTCAAGAATTTAACGATATCCTTTTTTGCTCGTACGAATTCCAGATTAATTCTAATAATATTTCAAAAAAATTGATGAAATCATATTTGGCTTTCATTTCACAGTTCTCAAAACCGCTAAGATGAATTGAGTAGACTCTAACGCTTTGATTATTCACGCTGTCATTACAAATACATTTTAAAAATTATTTAGCCAAACCTAAAGGGATATTAACTATCAGAATACAAGATCAGATCAAGGGTTGGGGAAAAACAGTTTCATGTCATTTACGATTTCGATAAATGTCATTATCACATGATTTGCTTTCACATTTCGTCCAAAGGAAAAAAAAAAAATCAAATTTGATACTGCAGAGTGTCTGTAGTGGTTGATATAATAGCAATGGACACTTGAATTGAACTTAACTCGGAAGTTTGAGTTTTATATCCAATTTAATTTGTTAAAGAATATAACCTTCCCAATTCCGGACAAGATATTTTCCCTATAAATGCAAAATAGACAACCAAACAGTGGTCGTTATTGATACGTTATTTGTTATGTCATTATTGAAGAAGAAAAAAATTAAACACAGCCAACCTGAAGCATTTGGTATTGCACTCGTCAGAGTTACACAAAAGATTGTCGAGGAACAAAAATCTGACACCGAACAATTTAACGGGAAGAATAACGAAGCTCGAAAAGGATAACAAGCTGTAAATGGCTGCCGCATGATTATGAGATGCTAGCCTTGCGATCAAATTAACGTACTATTCGGGTGTATGAATTAAAGTTCTTCGGTCAATTAAGAGTCCTTGAGCCGAATTGGAAAATCGAAAACGGCAATCAATAATAACTTTTTTTGCGTCGTTTTTCATTCCATCCATGTTCAGGGGCGCTGACCTGTCTTTAGGAAAATAAGGGGGGGGGGGGGGGGGGGGGGTTGTTAAGCTCAATATAGCATACACAGTTAATTCCAAAATTTCAAAATGATTAAATTAGACAGTTAGACTGATGATGAATGGACTACCCGTTACTCTCGGTGTAAAAGTTATAGTCAAATATTTTCTCGATAATTTTTTGAAGGTTGTAATTAGAGATCAATATTCATGGTCATGTATTTGACATTTCCAAAGATAATTGGCCTTACACAAATCTCTATTATAGGTTTTTGTAATGCATTGTTTCCAACATGTACTGTCCTAATGTCGCATTCCAGCTCATCTTTACATGCTCATATGACACTAAATAATTCAATAAAGATCAGCTACTGATTAAAAGGAAATGTTGTGTTCTCTTAGTAATAACTACAAGTTAAAAAGAGATAACCTATTTAAATGAAAATTTAAGACACCATTATGATTGCATTGTTAAAGATGTGACAGTGCCAAATGAACAAATGGACCAATAATAAACATTATTATATATATATTTCTAAACAGTGGTGATGGTTTAAGCTAGGCTTTTACATGTTTTAGCTATCATGGGTTTAAACGTTTCACTTTTATTACCATGGGGAATTCCTTTCTGTATGTTGCCCTATTATCTAATCTAATCCCTGCCTCTGGCGTAGATACGAACACACTTTCTATTGTTGGGGGGGGGGGTGATGAATAGATCACCCCCCCCCCCCCCGTAACAATGGATATTTATGCGTGTCTACGCCCGTGCCCTACCTCCAATGCTAGCCATGTTCTACATGTTCCAAATCACATATTGTACATCTTTTTACCCATTGACTACTGGATTCTCTTATTCCCATAGACTTGACACAAGGACCATTCGGTTCCCGTCTGCAATTTGTTAAGAATGCGGAATAGGGGTCAGCTAAAGTGATTGTTCCTATTTAATTTCCTCTGATCTATATGATAAAGAAATGAATAAAATAGTATCTCTGTGGCAACACATAAAAAGTTTTATGCTGATCGAAAAAAACGTTGAAATTTCAACATTTCTTAGACAAGCATTGGAAGTGACCTAGGGACATCCAAAATATAACCACTTCATATCCTTATGATTATTTATAAGCTTGATATACCGCTTCTTCAGCTAGAGTGTTTATAATTTGTTTCATCCTCCCTATCGCCCATCCCCTCCCCCCCCCCCCCGGCTAAACAACTGACTGAAATTGTGGATAGAATGTGCTATCTAATAATCATTGATACAATATGTCAGTGATTACCAAATGAAACTCATTTTATATATTTTTGTTATTTTGCAATTTTTGTGGTTTTGATTTTTTAACATATCTCCCAGTCTGCATCACCTCTGCCCATGTACAATTGATATCAGTCCAGTCCATCTATACCCCTTTCTCATCAGTTGATTGATCCGTTTGACCATACGTGCGGGAGTCCATTTTCTGTTCAAAGAGGGGCGTGGTACCCCCTCTGACCCCAGTAAACATACCCTTGAGGGCTGCCCTGAACTGCGGATGGCGAGCAGTGTAGATGAACGGATTGGCACAGGAGTTGCAGAATCCCAGGACTGTCAGGGTATGGTGAAGAGGTGAACCCAGGTAGGACGATGGGACGAAGCCCAGTACATAACCCATGTAAGCAACTTGGTTGGGGGCCCAACAGACGATGTAGATGATAATGACCTCGAACATCATCTTCAAGACACGGTTCCTGGCGACCAGATGGACCGTCTTTGTTGTCGAGCTGTCCTTGTCACCTTTGAAACGGATGGACTGACGATGGAGCTCTCGGGCTATCAGCGTCTGGGTGATCAGCATTGTAAGCATCGGAATTACCATACGAAGGAAAAACCAGTAGTAAGCGATGATCACCTGGCTTTCTGGGGAAGGGAGTCTGAATATACAGACATTGGTTGTAGGGTCTACGAGCTCCACGAAGAAGGCGAATATAGTGGACAAAACAGACAGGAACCAGATGAATATGATGACCATCTGAATACGACGTTTTGTGAGAACCCGATTGAAATAGATTGGGTAGGCAATAGCGATGAAGCGTTCGATAGAAATAGCCATGAGGATATATGTAGAAGCAATGACACTGACCCATAAGAAGTACGAAGAATGGATGAGCTTGCAGTACATGTTACCGAGCCATGTTGCAGGAATTCTCTGTTCTTGTGGAATCGGGATTATGAAGATGGACGTCAAGAAATCCGCCAAAGCAAGGCCACCGATCAGGGTGTCAGTTGATCGACCGGCCGACCTCCTCTGGAAAAGCACAAGTATGACAAGGAGGTTGCCGATGATTCCAATGACTCCTGAGATTGCTGGAATGATGAGATACCAAGGCCACTCCATACCGTGCCAGTGCCAACCCGACAGGGTTCCGTTCCCATCTTCATAAATCGACAGTACCGAGGGGATATCTTCGGGGATGTCTTCAGTGGCAGATCGTCCATCTTGGTTTGTTGTCTGGTCAAGGGTGCTCGGGTTTGTCACATGGGATTCATTCCTAGGCTGCATCGATTCTCTCCTGGTTGATTCCGTAGATGAAGGAATGGTCAATCCATCCATCCCCAGAGAGTGACTTGTGGACGAGATATGATCACCATACCGAGATGTCATCACGGAGAGCAAAGACTGATGTGTACTAGTCATCGTATCGTTGGTAAATGCAAAGCCAGTTCCTGTCTGATAATCTACTGTCGTTGCTCCAACTGAGGAGGCTCTTGTAAATCCATATAAGAAAGATATGATGATCCATAGAAACAAAAGAGAAGAGGGGCAAGCTGTGAAGATGCAAACATTGTTTTCTCTGGCCATTGTAGTTGTTGTTTGTACTTGCTACCTGCAAAGGATGATAAATGGTGAATACTAAATTTCAATAATAGCTGCTTGTCGGTATTAAGAATAATTAAATGCTCCCATCAACCATGTCAACACCATTTACTATTATCCACACTGGCTGGTATTAACAAATGAGGACTGTCTAGAACCTGTTTGAACTTATTCCACTGATCTATGGCGTGCAATGTGTCAAGCTCTTTATTCCATAAAAATCAGCTGTAACGAAATAAATAAACAAAATGAATCCAGACATGGAATGAAAATGAAAAAGCGATCACAATATTGTGTCTGTTACATAATTATGGTATTTTGTAGGGATGACGGGGTTGATATTCGGCGCTTGATAAATCAGTGGACTAATTCCTTCTCCTTTGTCGGGGTTTAAAGCTGGACTACGGTAAGCTTCTATGAATATCGGCCTTTATGAGTAATACGATATATATCTGCTACTGTATTTGCTTCAAAAGTATTTTAAGTGATTAAAGAGATTGTTATCAGAATCACTTTTTTTGAAGAAAAAAAACATCAGCAAATAGCTGGATCCAGAGACTGAATCTTAAAGGGTAAAGGGTAGTCTCCTACAAACTACAGTTTTATTATATTTTATTCATACATTCCGCCTTTGCTAGAGCGATTTATCCTTCTCATTTTACCAGACATAGAAGGGGTTTTAATCAATTGGAAAAGTCAAACCATTCAGTATCATATACAGTGCGTATCAAAAAATGTATACCCAACTTTGGTAACTTCTAATTAAAATATTATAACCCCTATGGGCTTGAAATCTATTTTACAGTAAAGAGCAACACAATTTGTGTCCAATGATACCTTATTCATAACCGTGCTGCAACGGATGACTGAGCAGCAAGCTTTTCAAAAAGTATTCTCAAAATCCTCTTGTAATAAGTTTGGGCTGAAGCAACAAATGTTCATCAAAACCAATTATGCATTTGTTATTCCAGTTTGAAAAAAATTGTTTAAATTTATTTCATTTGATTTTGTGCGTTTGAACAGAAACGATAGAAAAGGCCTATTGCAAGCAAAATTTGTGACATTTTCTTTGTAATGATGACACAATCTCAGTTTCAGCCGCATCCCTTATTTAAGGAAAGCCTCTTTATGAGTCATTCAAAATGGACAAAGTTTATTTGAGAAGCTCAGGGGTGTCGATCCGTGTTTATGATTGGGGGGGGGGGGGGGGGTGACGGACCGGCGAGGGCGAGGGAGCGAAGACCTAGCGGGGGTGGGGGTGGGAGGGGGTATCTTCCCTCCCACACCAGGGACTTTTTCAAAAATCTGTATATAAAACTTGCATTTTAGAGCATCCCAAAATGGTTTTTAATGAAAAGAAGGAATGCACGGATCTACGCTAATGGACGGAACCCCTTAATTGAGAATAATACTGCGAGCGAACGAATTTTCCTCGATATTTTCGTATTGAAATTATGGAATTTTTTATTTCCTTACTTCTAATCACTAAAGAATGTGATGGTATATCAAGATCAAACATAATGAGTTTGGATAATTATGAGTCTTAAGTTAATGTATCATATTTCTTATTTATTCTATCAAAATATATTGGGGGATGATAGTTCAGGCCATCCCCACACCTCAAATTGGGAGGGGGGGGGGGATCGACAACCATTGTTAAGCAATCTTTTTTTTTTTTCTTCTTTCTTTCTTTTTTTTAATGAAAGTCTACTTTGGTAGTTCTCAAAACACGTACCCTTCCTTTTTATTTTATCAGTTTGTAAAGTCAGTAAACCTTAGAGTTCATGCGCTAATCGACACCTTATGCACCTTGTTCAGGATAAATGGTGCGATGTAGCAAGTTTTTAGCTATCATGAGACGAGACAAGACAAGACAAGAAGCCAGAAGGCTGTTAAAATAAATTGAGATTATCAAGTCGATTGAAACAAGGTCATGTGAAAGCTTAGATACACTGGATTGCTTTAAACAATAAACAATGATAAAGCATTGAAGCACGAAAGAGAATTCAACTTTTAAAAGGATTTTGGACTAAAGTAACACGTTTATATGACTTGACTCACATTCGTTGCATCATGCAAGTAAACATGATGTGGCAAAATTAAAAAATAAGAGAATCGGAAGAACCAAAAAATATGAAAGACATATCCCTTTTTTATATCTTCAAGTAAGCCCTAATGCATTTTCTTGTACAATGTACCATCAATTTATACCACCACATTTTAAATGCTTTTTAAAAATATGCTTTGTCGTCGCCACAAATTTTAAACGAAACTTTAGAAAATAAAAATGTCCTGCTTTCCTAGTTCTTGGCGTGTCGGAATCGTGTCACATTTTCAAATTATTTTTTGATCCAAAACTAGGGCATCATTTGGTAGTACATTCATACAAGGCAACATGATATGGCAAAATTCAAAGAATAAAAGCATCGTAAGAACCAGCAAAATATGAAAGACACATCCCGTTTATTGTATCTTCGAAAATACACCAGATGGTGGACTGTACTGATTTAAAAGAAGTGTGACTAGCTAATGCAGGAAATTTTATACCATCAATTTTATCGAGGAAAGACATAAACAATAATATTAATTTTCAGACTTATACGAAGAGATGTCCTCACATCTACCTTCCCTCGAGAACATACATACGTAAAAACCATACTTCTTGATATGCTGTCGTCAAAATCCTATTATTTTTGAAATTCTTTTGAAAATGAATTTATAGTCTCTTACAAAAAAATATCTAATCCAAAGTTTGTTCTTCATTGGCAGGTCGAGTGTCGGATCCTAAAATGGGAAATAAAGCACCATTCCTATAGAGATACCGAATAAAGGCGATTAATTATTTAGGCATTCAACTGGCTCCATGGAAGACCAGCAGCAATATAATATTGCAGCTGAATATGGACTGCAAGCCGTATGTTTTATTTTTCCCCATTACCTCTACCATTTCCATATTTTGTGTCTATATGACCAATGTTCTTTTTGTGTGTATTTATGTATTTATATGTGTCATTTTTATATACGGAAATAAAACAAACAAGGTTAAGATCTTCATGAATTTCTGAACTTCTAGCCGATGCACTGATTCTATGACTATAGAACTTAATAACTAAGAAATAATACAAAATCATTGCTATAGTTGAGGTATAAAAAGAACATAATATGTTCTTTATGCATATTATGATGTTCAAAACTTTAAATGGTCTCGTACCTTTATATATAAAACGCCCTATTGCTATTAAACCAGACATGTATTTTCTTCGTTCTGTAGGTAACCTCAGTCTCCCCAAACCGAGAACCAATAACTGTAAAAGAACATTCTACTGTAGAGGAGCTTCATTATATAACAAATTGCCATCAAATACCCGTAGTGCTTTTACAATCCAAACTTTTAAATCCAATTTACAAAATTATTTCAAAGTATAGAACTGTGCACAAGGAAGTTTTCATCTCTCTCTTTCCTTCTATTTTTTTTTGTTTTGTTTATAGGGATTGTATGGTTCTCTCTCCCTTATAAAATACTGAATATGTACTGCAAATATAATCGAAAAGAATTGTATTTTTAAATGATATCATGCATATTCAATACATTGTTTTTGTTTTGTTTCGTTTTGTACAATATAATTTTATGTATTCAAGAAGACTTTGTAAGTCTTTTTTTCCCCAAGAATTGTAATATTTGTACATATCATTGTTATCAAGGACCCCATGGAAGAACAGCCGTATTTTGTTATTACGGCTAAAATGGGCTATCCGCCGTATGTAAATCATGATTTATAATTATTATGTATATTATTTATGTCATTGATTACGGAAATAAAAACAAAGAAACAAACAATCCCCCGATAGATTATTCTATTTTCGAGCGATTGATATGACAGGACAGGAATACTTTTTGTAGAATGATCCAACATTGGAGGAAGATTACTGCTTCTTTTTACGGTTACATGTCGTTTTTCCGAAGGTTCATAATTCCGAAGGTTCGTTTTTCCGAAGGTTCGTATTTCCGAAGGTTCGTTCCTCCGACGGTTCGTAATTCCGAAAATGAAATAGGGTTCATTATTCCGAAAATGAAAAAGGGTTCATATTTCTGAAGGTTCGTAATCCTGAAAAGTTATGTAGGGTTCTATTGCGCTTTCGGAATTACGAACCTTATTTCATTTTCGGAATTACGAACTTGGGAATAACGAACCTTCGGAGTAATGCATCAAAAGTTCGGAATTATGAACCCTATATCATTTTCGGAATTATGAACCCGCTGCTATGGGGAATTTGTGTTTCAGAATTACGAACCTTCGGAAAAACGAGTACCCCCCCCCCCCCCTCCCTCTTTTACATGGAAAATGATTCCTATACTGTTATGTATGGTTGTGTATATTCTCATTAGAAATTCCCTAAAGGAGAACTTCACACGGTCAAAAGCTTATGTACAACTAAAGCTAAAGGAGTGACTAACAGCGAGAGGGTCTACGTCCACTTTTCTTGTTTAGTCTTCATCATAACTTTTGTTAATTTCACACTTGGTGATCAGTATAATTCTATGTTCTATAATTACACCAGTATTGATTTTTTTTTTTTTAAAGATCACGTACTTGATTATTAGTGTAGTCACGAAGGAAAAGCAATTTCCAGTATGTCGTGCTAATTTTTCGGGGAAAAAGGGTGAATCCATTGAACAACAAACGTTACCAGTTATGTAGGTCTTCATCACATTGAAGGACAATTATGAGAATAATTCTACATGTATATTTATTGTTTTCAAGTAATGAACGTAATATCTCTTTCCCTTTGAGTATTCCTTGTGAGGACATGACCCATTTTCATCTAGCGTTTAAACATTACTTGCTTAAACAAACTGTTGACGTTTCATTTCGGTGGTAAGGGTTAAGGTGGCGACGGTGTGTGTGCGGGCGCGCGTGTGTGTGTGTGGGAGGGGGGGGGGTACTTGATATCACTGACGGATAAAGTGCTCACCCGTGCCCATCTTTCAAAACACAACTGACATACCTTAAGTACACAAATGTGCCCCCTTTGAATTTTCGAACCAAAAGGCACCTGAAAAAAATTTGTGTTTTTTTTCGCTAATAGATATTTCTCTATTTGTACCCCCTCAATTTTAACGAATCCTGAATCTGCCCCTGGTTGATATTCTCTACCCTGATATTAGTGATTAGTTCATATGACTGCAAAAGTATGACCTATTTAAATTAACATACTTTCGATTAATTTACCACATCCACCACCGAATCCAACATACAGGTAGATTGCTGTTGTTTCAAACGCCGCCAAGTTCATCAGCAATTTGATGTAAATTGGTTGATAATGGCGGTTATGATCAATTCGTTTTTGTGGAAGAATTGGTGAAATAGATTGTTTTTTTTATCTTTTCAACTACAACCTATACCCACAGCTATACAAGTGGTTAAAAGGAATATTAAATACGGAATCATCTGTTTGGTAATCTTCTTATTGTGTTATATACAATGCTGGCAAGTATTAAAACAGCTACTCTAATTTGTTTTGTATGAAATTATGAAAATGTAGAAATCCTCTTCGCTGTTGTTAAATGAATTAAATCTATCTCGTAGATAAGGGTATATAGGACAATTTTATTGTAGACTTGTATTTCACAATATTTTTGGGGTAGAAAAACGAAATTTCCAAACGTTTTCTCGAAAAACACACATCGTACATTAATATATATATGTATATATATATATATATATATAAATATATATATATATATATATATATATATATATGGACCATGGCTGCTACTCGGAGTTTCACGCCTTAGGCGATCATGAGGCAAGTGATAGCTTCTTTAAAATTACATGATTACTCTACTATACATGTGAACAAATACGTTCAAAATAAGACATTAACTACAATGGTGGTTACTCATGGGTAAAGGGGGCTATTGTAGATGCACAAGGGTTGGGGGTTAACAAAAGTGTTGGGGAACACAATGCCCCCTTCAAGGAAATTGCCAGGCCAACAGCATTGTCTACAGCGCCAAAAAAGTCTCCGGACCGGAAAGCCCGAAGCAGTACATAGGACTGACCGAGTCCCCGCTCAAGCTGAGGTACAGTAACCACCTACAATCCTTCTGGCACGAAAAGCACAAAAACAGCACAGAACTTTCTAAATACATCAAACACAAACAGCAAAGCGCCCCTTTCACCATCGATTGGTCGATCTCCAGCAAGGCACAGGCATACACCAGCGAAACGAAGAAATGCAACCAGTGCCTGAGCGAGAAGCTTGCCATCGTCAGCGCCGAGAAACAGACAGACAAGAACTTGTCTGGAGGAGACTATTGTGTAATGTGTACCTAAACCCACTCCTTCCACAGGCTTTAACTTACATGTCTTTATCTTTGTTTCGTGTTTCCCCAACCCTTTTGTTAATCCCCAACCCTTGTGCATCCACAGTAGCCCCCTTTACCCATGAGTAACCACCATTGTAGTTAATGCCTTATTTTGAACGTATTTGTACACGTGTGTAGTAGAGTAATCATGTAATTTTAAAGAAGCTATCACTTGCCTGATGATCTCCTAAGGCGTGAAACTCCGAGCAGCAGCCATGCTCCATTAAATATATATATGTATATATATATATATATATATATATATATATATATATATATATATATATATGAGTGTATTAATGAGTGCATTAGCATTAGTGCATTCTTTTTTGTACTAATAAAGGATCCTACTCTGATGAAGACTTAAAAAGTTGAAATATTGAACTAAGACATGTGTGTCTAACGAAGTGCTTTATTCTGTCTTGTGGGTGTTTTTTTCTCTCTCTCTCTATAATTATGTAAAGTACAAAATAAAGAAATATATTGAATAATTGATAAAGTTAGATTAGATACAGGCATGCTACACCACGAGCAGGTAGCTTGACGTCCTTGAAGCCCTCAAATGTAATGTACAATAATAAAAATAAGAAAAAGATAAGAAAATGACCTGCATTAAATTAATAATCCTATATCAAATGAAATTACAAATCAAATATTAAAATTGAATTTCCATCTCAATTTCCCTGACATTTCTCTTGCTGAATTAAGTGCTCAGCTGTAATTTTCAACTTGATATAGTGCAGGCAAAGTTCAAATGCATTTTAAGGCCATAATTAAATGAGGCGCTGGATTTATCCAAGCAAGTCAGAATGCATACATATTGAAAATATTACGATATTCTAAAAGCAAGATGTTGGAAAAAGCGTAAGGCAAAGTGATGATATCAGACCATTAAAAGTTACTGATTTCTCAAAGGCTTTCTGTGCTTCCATAGGCTGCATTTCATAAAATCCCACGAGGTTCTGCTCATGGAGAGGGAAGATCATAACACATCTTGATTTGTCTCTTGTAGAATGGCTTTCTGATCAAAATCATAAAGGTTTTCTGAAGGGAAAGCAGACCCAAAGGGGGACCTTGCAAAGCTTTCCTGGATGATCTTATGGCATATTGTGAAAGAGTGGAATATGATTAAGTGAAGCAGTTGGGATCAAGAGCGGAACCCTTGGAGAGACAGTTGTTTGGAAAGGTAATAGGGTCACTAAACCTGTATTTGGACTGTGGACAGATCACTGATCTGGGCCCTGTTTCATAAAACTTGTTATCAATAACAAGTTGCAATAACTGTTATAAGCCATTGAAATCCTTGCATCTGATTGGCTGAGAGCAGATTTGTCATAGAAATGTGGCAGCTGTTACTGATAACAAGTTTTATGAAACAGGACCCTGGTACAAAAAGAACATTTTTTCTCTTTGTATTATTCAACAGTAGCCTGTACTATTCAAATTGAATTTCCTTGACAAATCTGGACACCAAAAAACCCATTGTAAACCGTCCATTTGGGGGGGGGGGGGAATCTGCAGGCTCCCTTGCCTACAAAATGACAAGCTTCATGACAGGTTATACCTGGGGCATCAAGTGGTCAGTAATTTACATCAGCGTCTATTCAGGGAAGTGTAACTAGACACTTCCCTGGTCTATTCACGTCCGGTTTTCATTTTACACTTCCTTGTTTCAATTTCATCTAAAAGTAATTATGTACCCTAGAAATACCTGGAGGTTTTATTGAATTAAACAAAGGCTATAGTGGAAAACGCGTACATATAATGATTATATAAATTAAAATTTGATACTGAACCAGATAATAATGTAAGGGTATATATATATATATATATATATATATATATATATATATATATATATATATATATATATATATATATGTATACAAGGTTTATTATATTAGTAAACATGGTAACGGTGTTTTGGTTTAATGGATACGTCACCAGACAGATGATCATATAATTATGCTTCACGTTTGGAGTTCTCACTGCTGCAACAATTCCCTGTGGCAAAATATTCATCTACATTGCCACTCTCCACCCAGGACCCAGGTGTGGGAAGTAATTCCTTAAATGCTCACAGAACCTTAGGGCAGCTTGGTTACGGCCAGGGTAATCTTCAAAGACCACTCCCCTTTTGTTGTTCTTCTTCTTGTGTTAAACATCATAAAATACTGTCACCGTTTAATTTAACTCAATTCGTCATTGAAAATAAATGAGGAATTTTCATTTCGCCTATAATACTTAGTCACTATGGAAACCTACATAAAACATATATGTCAGGATTCATCATGGGAGAAATTCATTACTTGATTCTATGAAAGCTCTGTTTATTACTTAAACGTGTCGTGCTGGTTATTAGATTATGTTTGATAATCATTCGAGAACTTTTATTACTTATCGCTTCACGCCATTTTTTTTTTCAAGTCGTAGACCATGATTGAAGGGAGAAGGGGGTGTTGGGGTACTTGTTTTTTTCCCAAAGGTTTGTTTTTCCGAAGTTTCATAATTCCTAAGGCTCATATTACGAAACACAAAATTCCTTTACCAGGGGTTCATGACTCCAAAAATAAAATAAGGTTCGTAATTCCGAATATGAAAGAGCGTTATAATTCCGAAAATAAAAAAAGGTTCATTATTCCGCAGGTTTGTAATTGCGGAAAATGATTTCGGTTCTATTTCATTTTAGGAATTATAAACCTTCGGGTTTATGAACCCTATTTCATTTTCGGAATTATAAATCCTTATTCATTTTCAGAATTACGAACCCTATTTCATTTTCGGAATTACGAAACTTCGGATAAACGAACCTTGAGAATTATGAACCTTCTGGGAAATGTAACCGATTAAAGTAGAAAAAAATTACTTCTACCTTTTCTTCTATGACGAGATCTATATTTTTGTTAATCGTCATGAAATGTTACTTTGTTTAAATCATTCACCAGTTCACTTATAACGGTATCCCAATGATACATTTCTCAGTGATTTGCCATGCTTATATTTCTGCGATGTTTCAACCTGATATAGCAGGGGCGGATAAAGTGGATTTGCAACAACAACGACAACAACAACAAAAAGGACAGCACAATTCTGAAAATAATCTGACAAGCACAAATTCTTTATTAAAAAAAAACAACACAAAAGTTATCACATTTTTTCGGTGCTAAGTTACTCCAAAAAAAAAAACTTTGACAAGCACGCAAGCAAAGAAAAAAGAGAAAAGAAAAAAATGAATCAATAGGTTTAGTGTGTTTTCTTTAGCCCTCCCACCAAATAATGTAAAACTCAACAGAAAGTAAAGACATACGAGGTGCTGGGAGTCAGAAAGGAGGCTGCAGTTTCCTCCCCCAGGAATTTTTAAGACACCAATATTCAGGCAACCGTCATCTCGTATTCTTATCTGTTGTACATAAATGTCAAAATACCATTTTTTACCACAATGAAAGTTTTTTTTTCCTTCCTCGCTCGCTTTGGAAACTGGAAAGTTGACATTCGGACAAGATGCGTCAGCCCCCTCCTCCCCCCCCCCCCCCCCCCCCGCCCACAAAAATGTTCCCGTAGACCTATGGCAGTAAGCTCATCTTTCTTCGTCATTACACATGGACACATTTCAAAGACTGTTTCGACGAGTTTGCAAATACAAATGTTGCCATTAATCATCTCTATAGTCGTTTTGCAAATAAGGATGATTATCCTGGCTTTGGATGGCACACTGTATGCAAATTGATTTAAAGTCAGGAAATTCAAAAATACGTTGTGAAACTTGATTGATTTATACTCGCTTCTTTCTCTCCCTCTCTCTCTCTCTCTCTCTCTCTCCCTCAATTCCTCTCCCAAACATGCCATTTTTCTCAATCATTCCATCCTCATCCGCCTTCTCTCCCCCAAATCAATAAATCAAATTGAACCAAATCAATGAAAATTGGCGTACATCAATATCGAATGATGCATTATTGTAATCAAGAACTTTAACTTTCATTTGCTACAAGTGTCGATTGGCACAGTCGTTCGTATGTCACGCATGACGATAGGCACAAAACAATAGGTGAATGTCAACAGAAGGGTTTCTACAGCAGCTACACAAACCGTTTTAACACACATAGACTAGTTTTACTCTGTCAACATGATATGTCAATGAAGTTCAATGAATAAATACCTGCATACATAACATATACAAACGATACTTAACTGACTGAATTTTAATCAAAATCATAAAGAAACCCGGAAAGCATCTCTTTTAACTCTCTGAAGTCCCTCTTAAGCCCCCCGCGCCCCCACATTATCGTCTACGCATCATTATGTTAATAGAGGGGGTGTTCAAAAAAAAAAATTGTGGCAAAATTCTCTATTTCACCTCACACATGGGGTGTCATCGACAGTCTATTTTTGCTTGGGGATATAGGTTGGGGGGGAACTTCGATGTCACTTGCCCACTCAACCTATATCAATGGCCCTTAGACCACAAATTCAATGGCCCTCGAGTCAAAATATCGAGCGGCCCGTGGAGAAAACTCCCCAAACTCCCCATGGCAAGTCCGCCCCTGGTGTCAAACAAACTAGTCGACAAATTCAAAGGAAAATCAAAATTAAGTACTCAGAATTTCAAACCTGCCCCCAAATTTGGTTCTCAGATTTTCCGATTTGCAGAAGAGAAGTTTTCTTCTTTATTTCAACTACCACCAATGGCATTAATTTAAGGAAATTTTGCAACAGGAATTGTGAAAGGGGGTGTCACAAACCCATACACCTTCTCTTGTGACGCCCCATATCATCGATCATAGCTGAACTTGAGAGCATCTCTGTTTTGATTAACCAATCAATAATGAATACTCACTTGCAATCGGTGTCAAGAAATCCGTCCGACAGAGACGTCTTGTTTCAAAATAAACGTTTGCTTGAACTAGTGTGAAAAGTGTATATGCTTAGTCCGTAGGAACTGTCCTGGCATAAAATTTAGAGATGGTTTCTAGTACAGTACTACAAAATCGAAGAACAGCGAAGAAATTAATGCCAATTCATGGACAGCAATGTGCATGCTGGTTATTAAAGAAAAGATTGGGTTCAGGGAGAGGTGAAATATAATTTGTGAGCTTTCTCATTCTTTTTATGTCAGTTTGGAAGAATTTCATATTTGAAAAGTCCCACGAAAAGGATAGCTATTCAAAATGCCCTCATATTCGAAATATTCATGCCACTTGTGGGTGCAGTACATGTGCTTTACAGCAAGATGGAATCAATTATTTTATCATTTTGATGATTCTAAAACCTCACAGTATTAAAAATCCTTATGTAGACAACCGTTTCCAACTGCTTTGAGACAGTTTCTTTCACAATGTAATTAGTGACAAGAACTCAACTTTATTTTTATGCCACTTCTTAATCGCTATAAGATTATTGCACGCTGTTCCAAGCCATAAAAATAATATCATCTCCTTATCGCAATATACATTCCCATTTACAATACATTTGAATCACTGTATATTTTGAATAGTAACCATAATTATATCGGGAATTTTAAGCTATCTCTTATATCCCTTATACGATGTGTGAAACGGACTAATTTACCATCTTAAAAAGTAGATGCTGGAAATCTAACCGAAGAAATGATGATATGCAAGATTTAGGATGGTGATAATGTTATGGAGTTCATTTCAAACTGTTCACCTCATTTCCAACTTAGTAGCGTCAGCAATCAACTTACTATGGAAATATGCTTTTTTTTCTAAAACAAAAGATTGGACTATAGTTCTCTACAAATATTTTGGACAGGATTGCTGGAAATTAATAAACAATAATTCAAAACTGAAAACATTAGAAAGGCCATGTGCAGCGCTAGAAAAAAAGGGAAAAACAACAAACAAAACAACAAACAGGGTTTGACAACTGCGGATGTGTCTTATACGCAATCATCACTAAATACGCTGAACAGCTCGAGTTAGTTGGATAAACAAGGCTGAAAAAATGTAATTTAGCCAAAACGAATTATGGTATATCATTTCAATCAAATGAAAAAGACCCATAGGTATTATACAAGAAACTATTTTGGTCTCCTGACCAACGTATTGTGAAATTAATCAAGTAGGAAAGCAACAATGAAAAATGTTCCAGGTTCAAACTTTTTTTTTTTTTTTCTTCATTTTCTTTTGCTTTAAATAAAACTTACGTTCTAACAATAATGATATTCCTTCCGAAATCAACTCCATATTTGTGACATACATGTAACTGGAATGGAAAAGAAAAGGCAAATAAGGTTTATGAAAGTTAGTCTATATCTAAATCTAATTCCTATGCTCAGAATCTAAATGGGATAAATAAATCAACATTCTTACCAGCATCGGATTAAAAGAAAATCGTCTCCTTCGACAATTTGTCGGCAGACAGTAACCCTTCAGTCCTTGGCTATACTTCAAAGAGCAAATGAAATGTCTGGTACAGGTGTTGATGCTCGAGAGCATTTTAAAAGCGCGCATGCGCACCGTTGACGAAATTTTCATTTTGAGATGAGATCAATATGCATTAGCCGGCGAGGTGAGGAATTAAAATGTATGCCCAACGACTGAACTAATACCCTTAGCTATTATAAAGGCATACATAATTTATCGCTTGCGTTTGGATGTTGAATTTTTCGTCAACGTTATTAAGTCGCCTCGACTCGGGCTCCTTGACTGCTAATACAAAAGAGCTAAATTTATCGTTTGGCTATAAAATCGTGTATGCAATGTGGAATGGATCCTGTTCAAACTGAAGGATGGATTTGAATTTCTCAATCAGTCTGGATTTTTGTAATTGCCTCTCCTTTTCTACTTGTCTTTCCCCCTTTTTCCTCCTCTCCCTCCCCACCATTTTGTCTTTCTTCTCTCTTTCTTTCTCTTTCTCCCTTTATTTTCTCCCCCTCTTTCTCTCTCTCTCTCCATTCTCACTCCTCTTCCTTTTCGCGCGCGCTCTCTCTTTCTGTATCTCTTCCTTTACTCTCTTTCTCTAGAACTCTCTTCTCTCCCTCCCCCCCCCTCTTTCTATTTTCCTTCTCTCTTTTTCATTCATTTCCCACCCTCACCCCTCTAATCCGGCCTTCCTTCACATATTTTTCTCCCCTGTAATTATTCGTCTTCTTTCAATGTCTTTAGTTTTCTGTATTGTGGCACAACGACAACTTGTAATTTCGAGCTTGACATAAACCCATCTCCGCTCTTAAGAACCAAACAAGGCTGCATTTTCATCAAATTTAAAAAAAAAGTAGTAAACATTGTTTTGGGATTTGTAAAGAGATGATTGGCACTAGAGAATCAAACCATAGTATTCATTTAGTTGGCATCATACATACAAATTTAAAGTAATCATGCATAAAAAAGAGAAAATTGAACAAAGACATTCATCAAACTAAATCGCAAGACTTAACGAAACATGCAGCTGATGACAGGTAAAAGGCGAAAAGCCTATAGTATAGAGATGATTTATCTTCTTTGGTGAAATTATAAAGCCTTCGGCAAGGTTATATAAATAAGTTTGATTTGAGTTCACATTCTTCTAATAGCCTTGAAATTCAAAGCTGATCTTGAGTTTTGGTAATTATCAAACATGAATTTTACACATGATCGACATTGATCGTCATGAAAGACTTTCCCCCCAAATTTCAATATCCCGAAACGTGCAAACATTACAATTACGTATAGGCTTACGTGATGCTCATGTACGTAATTCGACCATGATTTTTATGGGATATACAGTAGGATATTGAAATTGCCCTTGCGTTGATTTCTCGTAAGTCTTTGAAACTGTGTTTTCAACAAAACCCTACAAAGTTCAGCACATATGTCCAAATGGATATTGTATGTGCCAAATAGAAAAGGAAAAGTAAATTTATGAGTTAAAAGCAAAATACACAAGGCATTCCATGAAACGTCGAGACAATGTACAGGCCACGATGTCTTCCTGCAACGTTGTCCCATGGGTAATAATAATAATAATAATAATAATCATAATAATAACAATAATAATAATAATAATAATGATGATGATGATGATGATGATGATGATGATGATGATAATAATAATAATAATAATAATAATAATAATAATAATAATAATGATAATAATAATAATAATGATAATAATAATAATAATAATAATAATAATAATAATAATAATAATGATAATAATAATGATAATAATAATAATAATAATAATAATAATAATAATAATAATGATAATAATAATGATAATAATAATAATAATGATAATAATAATAATAATAATAATAATAATAATAATAATAATAATAATAATGATAATAATAATCATAAAAATAATAATAACCTGCATTTATATGGCGCCTTTCCAGTTTATTAACTGTATTTTTACCCCGGTCATCGGATCCGGTTACGATTCTGCGCTTGTAGTGCACATTCTCCACTCCACTAGGGAGCATTCCAGTCTGACGGCCATTTCACAGGCGCACATATTCCAGTCACAGTGACATTCGCATCCTACCAGGTACCCATTTAACACCTGGATGGAGAGTGGCAAATGTAGATGAATGTCTTGCCAAAGGACATTTAGTGCCGCGGCGGGACTCGAACCGCGAACCATGAGATTCACAGTCCGGTGACGCATCCACTGCACCACTACACCTCCACATTTGTGTACCGGTTTCCAGCAAGATTTCACTACATGTATTTGGTTTATTGTAATTTATTTTCATATCAGTTTTATTTACAGAAACATAAAATTATCAAATGGTTTACATTTGATTGGTCAAAACTTTATAAACAACATATAACTATTAAATGATAACAATTCATAATGATTCTGAAATACGTTATCTTGCAATGGAGCTTCATTGAGAGTAATCAAAATCATGCAATTCTATGAAGGTGGATTAGTACAGGGTCCTTTCATATGAATGTTTTAGAGGAGCTATGATTGCATAAAGAAATGAAACAAAGTTAAAGGTTTAACTGATATTTCTTGGAGGAGGTTATTGGAGGTGGTAGGTATGACACTGATGAAACATTGAAGTTGGTTTAATTGTGATTAAATCAGTGCAGGATCTATTCATGCATGTTTGAAGTTATTATTTGTATAGAGACAAGGTCAGAGTTGAAAGATATTGGATATTGTGGATTGGATCAATGCAGGATCCTTTGCTTATTTGTCAGGTTGAATTTCGTGGTTGTGAAAACAGAGTAATAATTTGAAGTAATATACTTTGTCGTTTTCGACGTGTTAAAACGATTTTTTTTTCTTTCATTCGATATTCATGTTTGACAATACTGAATTTCACAGAGAGATGTTTTGATATCGGAGTTTTCATATATACTGGAATAAATTGCAAATCTGTTTTAATTGGCACAAGTTGAGTATCATCTAGAAATTTATTTGAGTCCGCCAATGTGACAAAGAGGATGGAAAGAGTCGAATTCATCAGGCTGCAAAATTTGTGGCGATTTCCAATATCCTCTTTAGGAGATTCTCTGATTTTAAACATGAGATGAAGAAGGGCCCAAGTCCATCTCAGCAATATTTGAGTTATCAAGAAGAAACGCAATATTATTATAAGTTTCAGGGCCAATCTCATTGGCGGAGGCGTCGCCGCGACTGCCGCGACTGATCAGTCGCTGCAGTCGTGGCGACTCGGGAGACCAAAAAACTCAAAAACTAAAGGGCCTATCTCATTGGTCTGGAGACTAGGTGGCGACCTGTTGGCAACTCGAGTTTCTACTGGTTGCGGAGACGTCTCCGCGACCTCTCCGCGACCTCTCCAGGAGACTAGCCGGGTCTCCGGGGAGTCGCGAGAAATTAAAACATGTTCGATTTTGGGAGACTTTTCCCAGTCTCCAGCAGGTCTCGGAGACGTCGCGGACAAAATTAGTCTCCGCGACGTCTCCGTAACTGATGGAGACGTCGCGGAGACGTCTCCGAGACCTGCTGGAGACTGGAAAAAGTCTCAAAAAGATCGAACATGTTTTAATTTTCCGCAACTCCACGTAGTCCCGGCTGGTCTCCAGGAGACGTCGCTGAGACGTCTCCGCAACCAGGGGAGACTCGAGTCGCCTTTAGCATGTTTAGGTCGCCACCTAGTCTCCAGGCCAGTAAGATAGGCCCTTGGAGACAGAATGTTTTCATCTTCATGTATCAAATAATGTATATTCTTGTATCAATTACATTATGTTGTCGGTTGTTCTAGAAAATAAAGATAGGTTTTGCTTATATCTCTTACATTTCTATTTTCTTTCTTTTTTTACAATCGTTATTGTTTACATATTTGTGCACACCAGGATGTTTAAGCGTAGCATAGCTATATCAAACGTTACAAGAAATATAGGATTAGGTTGACTAAACTACATATTGTATTATACTATAATGCTGTTATAGAAGGCAGTATTGAAAGAAATAGAAATGAATATAAGCCTACAGCCAATTGATCCATACATGTGTCACTGAGCCGAAATGTTTTGAAAATCAAATGAAATATATCTATATTTATATGCCGTTTTCCGAGTATATACCTGTGCTCGGTTTTCCGAAGTTGGGTCTGACCATGGTCTGACTGGTTATGATCTCACGAAATGTATCAATTTTATAAATGTACAAGATTGTTTTAACTCTGTTTTTTTTCATGAGAGCGAGATTGATGATCACGAGATATTGAATGGTCTTTTCGAGAGGGGGGGGGGGGGGACTAAATCTGAAAATGTACATGCAATCGTCGGGAACAGTAGTTTTTCTTTTTAAACTGTACAAAGTGCTCAACATCATGAACTTGGTTATGTTCTTTCGGTGCTCCTTTCAGTTTGATTAGGAATTAAAGGCATAATATACTGTATACTAGGCACACAAGGTAGAAGAAAATCAGAATATTGATTATATATATATATATATATATATATATATATATATATATATATATATATCAAGATGGACTCTTTGATAGAGGGGCTTTTTGAAATCTGGAAGGATTTTGTGGATATAAGAAAATCTGGGGATATTCCCTATCAAATTGAACATTTTTCTCTCTCTCTCACTCTCTAAGGGGGTGGCCCCTTCACCTTTTCGCGTTGTTGTGACTTAAAAATTGGAATATGATGTTTAAAAAAAATCAGTCACAAAGAATATGACAGCCAGAAATAATGAAGCTGTGTTTAGTGGTGGTACCAAATGGCAAGGGTATGAATAATTAATTTTGAACAACATATAAATTGTAAAACTCACCTTTTTTATTGTTATGCAAATGAGGTGAAACCAGAAACAGGAATCATTTGTAGATAATAACTAAATGTATTCAAGTGATGTGCAAGTAACTCCAGTTTCCTTTTCATTTGTGGGGAAAATGAAAAAAATCTCAAATCTTCCAAGGGGTATGAATAATTTTGAACACAACTGTATATTTCTCATTTCCTTTCTGCCTCTTCTCTACTCTCCTTCTTCCATTAGATCATAGTTTCTATATTCTATCATTGGAATCAAACTTTTGGCGATGCATTGCGTTGGACTATTCGCTCCCCATACCCCTGGGTCCTGGGAAGACCTTTACTCTACAGTGCGTCCCAGAAAAAAAGTTAACAGTTCTAAAAAGTCTCCCCAAATTAATGTTTCACAATATTTAAAGGATATTCTCATACCTGTGTACAGCTTATGATCTCTTCTATCAAATGACACCAAAATATCTGACAGTATTCTACGCTTGACTGAGCAAAAGCCAATTTTGTCAAAAGGGTGCAAAATCCAGACTTGACAAGAATGGCTCTGGTCGGTATCAGCCAATTAAGCTGAGATTTATGAAAAGACTTAGAAATTTCTGTTTTTTGATCAATAAAAGACAATTTTATGAAATTACAAGCTTTGTTCTCTCATCTTTACACATTCCATGAACATCTTATGCTTGAGTGAGCAATTAGTTACTTTGTTGAGTGGTTCAAAATCCGGGGGGGGGGGCATATGTCTTATTGAGACCTGTAAATCATCCGCGTAAATCACTTTCTGAAAAGCACCCTAAACGGGGATTGTAGTAGGAGTAGTTTTGATACTCTAAACACGGAAACCCGTCTAACATCTCTGATTTTTATACCCTTACCGGCAATTTTAAATCTTGCGTGGTATTTTACATCCTATTTGAGGATTGCATCATCATCATCATAGACCCTTTTTTTTAGCCAAAAAGGAACCGTTATCGAACTATATTCCCCCCCCCCCCCCTTTTCGAAGACTCCTTCTTTTCTCCTCTGAATAGGCCATTTTCGTAATGCATTCAAATTTAATGCTCATTCTTTGTCAAACTCCTAGTAACGAACTATTACATTCACCTGTTACAAGTAATTGTATTTCAATAATCAGAATGCAGATTGCATACATTAAGTGAGTGTTGCTAGGTTGGGCAAGCCAAAATGTTTGTCTAACCTCACAAGCCTAATACATGCAATTCACATTCTGACTATTGAAACAGAATAGGTTTTTACAGGTGAATGTAATAGTTTGTCACTATGCAAACGTGTATAAATTTAAGTACATTACGAAAATGGCCTATTTTATATACCCTTTTGCTTGATTTTTGCTGCTTTTGATACCCTAAACGCGTAACCCGGGTTACGCGCCTAATGCTGAAAAAGTACCCTTTTTATCCGTTTTCGTGTACGCAGATGATATACAGGCCTCATTGAGACATGCCTCCCCGAGTTCAAAATATTACTTTTGGTGAATCTTTTAATTCTTACTCATTTGATGGGAAATATCAGGACATGCAGTGAAAAAAATCTGTTCTTTCATAAATTGTTTTTTATAGATCAGAATATGACAATTTATAAGCCTTTTCATGATTGTCAACTTTGCTGATACCAGCCAGAACGGACATACAAACATTTGTCAAGAATGGATTTTGCGAAAAAAGGAAATTGAGCAGGAATTACATAAAATATATGATTATTTTGCCGATGGGGCAATATTGAGGTCAAGATGTACTTGGTATGAGAAAGGAGAGAAGAGTACAAAATATTTTTTGTCACTAGAGAAAATAAATTAAATACGAACAATGGAAACATTGAGAAGGCAACAGAAATTCAAAACTTTGTAAAAGAATCCTTTCAAAAGTTATTTGAGAATAAAGATCAGGTGTCTGAAACAGTTTGTAAAGAGTACATTGAGCAAATAAAGGTTGAACAACTCACAGAAGATGAGGAAGCCTCTTGTGAAGGCAAGATAACAAGTTCTGAAGATAGAAACGAACTGTTAAAAATGGCAAAAAACAAAACTCCAGGAAACGATGGACTAACTGTTGAAATTTATGTGAATTTCTGGCCTTTGATCTCAAAACATTTGGTTGAAGCTTTTAATTTTGCGTATGAAAAGGAACTCATGTCTGTCTCACAAAACAAGGAGTGATTAAATTAATCCCCAAACCAAACAAAGACAAGATAATTCTGAGCAATTGGCGTCCAATTACACTTTTAAATGTAGATGCAAAGATAGTATCAAAGTGCTTGGCCAAAAGAATATCAAGAGTTATAGGAAAATTGGTTGACAGCCAGCAAACTGCTTTTATTAAAGGAAGATACATTGGTGAGGGGATTAGGCTGATATCGGATCTAATGTACTATGCTGAAGAGGAAGATATACCAGGCATCATTGCAGCTTTAGATTTGACTAAAGAGTTTGATTCTATTAGTCATGCATATCTGATAAATTGTTTAGAATTATATATTTTTGGGCCATCTTAATAAAATGGGTAAAAACACTACACAATTACATAAGCAGTTGTGTATTGATAAATGAATTTACTACAGTTTGGTGTCATTTGATTGAAGAGACTGTAAGCTGTCCACAGGTATGAAAATTTCCTGAAAATATTTTGAAATACTTAAATGGGGAGACTTTTTTCAATTGTCAATTCTAAAACGGTTCTCAACTTTGTTGATACCAGCCAGAACAAATACCAATTCTTGTCAAGTCTGAATTTTGCACCCTTCCAAAAAAAGTGGCTTTTGATCACTCAAGTGTAATGACAAGTCATATTTTTTGGTGATATTACATAGGAGAGACCCCAAGCTATCTACAAGAATGGACATATATTGAAAATATTCTGAAATATTTATTTTGGGAGACTTTTTCCAACTTTTGTATATCAGGTCAGCTTCTCCTGGGTGGGTGGGTGTTATTCTATACACAGATGATTCAAGTGTATTTTTTTCTCACCAGAACCTTCAAACCATTCTTGAGGTTGTTAACTCTAAGTTACATTGTATTATGTGAATGGATATCTGTCAATAGGCTTTCACTGAACTTAGACAATGCTATAATTGCATGGTATTTAGCAAATCTATTTCAACTCATTGCAATATTTCATTGAATAATGTTCAAATAAGTAGAGTGCAATCAACTAAATTCCTAGGACTTTTTTATTGACGAAAAAATGACTTGGAAAATGCACACAATTCATATTTGCTCGATATTATTTAGAAATACTGTACAAACTGAAATCAATGTTTTCTAGTAATGAGTTATTTTAATTTTCATTCGAATTGTCAGGATGCTTGATTTTGTGTATCTTTACTTATCATTCATGATGTAGAGTACCCTCTTTCTTCTCTTCATGATTATCTTTTACCTTTCACTCCCCCCTCTCTCTTTCTCTCTCTCTCTCTCTCTCTCTTTATCAGCTATTCCTATCTCATGTTATTCCAATTCTCGCAATAAATTTGCATCATTAAATATTTTTGAATGCCGTTTATGTATAATTGATGTTTTTAGACGTCTCCTTCAAGCTCTTAGAGCTTAGGACGATCCATTCATGTATGTATATAACATTTAAATGATGCTTCCATGTAGCTGATGATCTTTATAATCATGATATATATATATATATATATATATATATATATATATATTCAGCGATAATGCATTCGATACACTGGTGATATCCTTGAGGAGGTTGGCCAGGGATGCCTCCATCTGGTCCTCAGAGGTTTCTTGGACTGAAAGCAGATATATTATCCACATAGGTGTGTAATTATTGGCTAACTGGTTATGATACTACGATATTGATATTTTCATCCACCCCCTGGCTCAGGTCCACCTGGAAGGGACATCTCCACCCACCTGTTGTCCCCATCATGTTAGCCGTCCCAGTTTTCCCTTTTTTCACTCGTACCTATGGTACATGCACTGCCTCATGCACAACTTCTCTCACCATAACCGATAACCATGCTGGGGATCTCTGATCACCTCCTCCATCTCTATCTCCTCCATCTCCACCTCTAATTCACCCACCCCCCCCCCTGGCTCAGGTCCACCTGGAGGGGGAATCTCCACCACCCCCCCCCCCCTCCCCATTGCCCCTTCATAGTGGCCGTCCCCGGTTTCCTGATGTGTGTGCGTTGGTGGTTTGCCAAGACTTGATCACTTCGCATGAACTTTTCCCCCACAGCTTTTGCAAACAGATTTCTTCTCACCTGAAACGGAGAACATAGAATGGTAGCACGCCTACCGGTGAACAAACGACATTGTGGATTAGAGCTACTCACTTAATTCTCAGTTATAATAGATTTCACATGGATTACTTGCTAGATATAAATTCTTTCCCAAACATTTTGTTTGATGATTTAATGTTCGAGCCTTTACTAAGCACAGTGGCGGATCCAGGATTTCTTGAAGGAGGGGGCTCAGTATTCACAATAAATTCTGACAAGAAAAAAAGAAAGCTCTTCAGCATTTGGGGCCCCTTTTTAACTCAAAAAATCTCTGACAATAAACAAAAAACAAAAAACAAAAAACAAAAAAAAGGTCCTCAGCATTTTTGGCGCCCCTTTGTAACTAAAAAAATCTCCGACAAGCAAAAAAAAAAAAAAAAAAAAAAGGTACCCTCTTTCTTCTCTTCATGATTATCTTTTACCTTTCACTCCCCCTTCTCTCTTTCTCTCTCTCTCTCTCTCTCTTTATCAGCTATTCCTATCTCATGTTATTCCAATTCTCGCAATAAATTTGCATCATTAAATATTTTTGAATGCCGTTTATGTATAATTGATGTTTTTAGACGTCTCCTTCAAGCTCTTAGAGCTTAGGACGATCCATTCATGTATTTATATAACATTTAAATGATGCTTCCATGTAGCTGATGATCTTTATAATCATGATATATATATATATATATATATATATATCAGCGATAATGCATTCGATACACTTGTGATATCCTTGAGGAGGTTGGCCAGGGATGCCTCCATCTGGTCCTCAGAGGTTTCTTGAAAAAAAGAAAGCTCTTCAGCATTTGGGGCCCCTTTTTAACTCAAAAAATCTCTGACAATAAACAAAAAACAAAAAACAAAAAACAAAAAAAAGGTCCTCAGCATTTTTGGCGCCCCTTTGTAACTAAAAAAATCTCCGACAAGCAAAAAAAAGAAAGAAAAAAAAAAGGTCCTCGGCATTTTTGCGGCCCCCTTTTGGTCCCAGGGGAGGGGGCCAGGGCCCCCCGCCCCCCCCCCCCTGGATCCGCCACTGACTAAGCAGGGGTTTTTATTTTTTTAAATAATCAGGGATCTATATTGGGACCGTTAATATTCTGTCTCTTTATTAATGACATATGTAATGTAAATATACATTTCAATTCTAAAATGTATTTTTATGCTGATGATACAACTATTTTTAATCATGGTAAAAACAATCAAGAAGAACTTGCGAGATGATTTTATTACTATTATGCAAATGGTTAGACCTATATGCATTTAAACCCACAAAAGACAAAAGTCATGGTATTTGTCATAAGAAAAAAATGGGAAATGATGTTTTGTTGATAAAAGTGAGAATCTTACCTTCAGAGAATGTAAAGAAAATCAAATACTTGTGTGTTATGCTTGACTACAGTATGAGTTACGGTGAACATGTTCCTACTATTGGTAAAATCTCTAAGGCGATAGCTTGTATACAGAGGATAAAACAATTGCTTTCATTCAAAATATTGAAGAATCTGTATTTTGCTATGATTTTTACCCTGTATTGATTATTACAGTACATCTTGGGGAAGCTGTGCAAGAATCCATAGGGATAAAATATAAAAACTCCATAATAAATATGCTAGAATGATTTTGAGTAAGGATTATCATTCTCAGCATTCATTGTTACTCACACTGAAATGGCAATCAGTAGAGCAGCGTATAAAATATCCATACTGTGTTCTTGTTTTTAAAATACAAAATAATCTAATACCGACTTATCTAGAACCATTGATATGCAAACGAATTGTAAATTATAAGACACATAATTCTTTAAAATGCCCCCTCCAACTACCCCACCCAAGGACAGAATATAAAGCAATTCTTTTGCATATGTTGGAGCCAGTTTGTTTAATGCACTCCCTGCAATGTTCAGACGTGTACGACCCTATGCAAAGCTTTAAATCTTGACTTAAACGAATGATAATATTACTATTCAAATGTGTACATTTAAAATACCATTAATTCACTATCCACCGTCTTTTTTTTTTTTGGGGGGGGGGAATAATTTACCATGTTACCTAATTGTTATGTATTTTGTATTTTTATGATTAGAATGATTTGTTAAAATGTAGGGCGCCTTTGGAAAGCAGTTTTGCATAACTGAACAGGCCAACCCTCAGTATAAAATAAAGAAGACGAAATAAATAAATAAAATAAATAAATGTTATTTCTAATGTAGAAAAAATAAATACTTTGATGTTATGCCCATGATTTTCAGTTAATTCTAATAGAAGGAACGCCATCTACAGGCGATTGCTAGGATTTGACCTTTGCTGACAGAAGTTCGTACAAATCATGGACAAACAGCTGTCCATATTTAGGTTTTACATGTGCTATTCACATGGAAGGTACTTACATTCTGGGCTGGGGATATAAATTCTTTTTTGAATTCTCATTTGTTTAATATTCCGCTTGAGGACGAAAAATTCATAACAGCTTAAAAGTGCCAGTATACTAGTCAACTAAAATACCGATACCTGGCAGATATGAAGGGTATCCGCAAAAATAATCGTAATATCTACAGTTTGAGCTGTGAAGTGTAAATTGGAATCCAAGGGTCTGACCCTTCGGTCTGACCCTTTGCCGAAAAGCGCATTGCATTCTGAATATTTAAACTCCATTGCAAGGCAGTACTCACCAATTCAAGTGAATACCGCACTATTGCTGATGCATAAATATATGAATATATAAATATACATTAGGGGAACCACAATATTTCAGTATTTCAGTATTTCTTCCCTAATATTTCAGGATTTCCTCCCTAATATGAACGGTGACCAAGGAAAATCGCTTACTGATGAACTTCAGATAGGAACGGGGATTATACGTACCTGTATGTGTGCGTATATGTCTCATCTGATCGTATGAAGCGCTTCTCACAAAGGAGCCAATCACAGACGAAAGGCCTTTCATCAGTACGCCATCTCAAGTGCACCCTCATGTAGGAAGTTTTGCCGTAGACTGGTAGGGATTATTTAAAGGCCACCGCACACCTTACGATCGGTCTGCGATCCGATTTCAGAACAAAATGTAATATCATTTGACAAATCATTCAAAAACGAAAAATATTTTTGACTGAGGGTCTGAATAGTCATACAGATAGTAAAATCGATAATACGGCCTTTGCCGAGTTTTCTAGTCGGTGGAATGGCCAAATCGGCTCCGAGTTGTAGTGACGTCACAAAAATCGTAAGACTGCCTGCGATTTGAAACTAATTTTGCCCTTATTCCCTGTAGAAAGCTGACGGCTCACCCAAACCCTATGTTTAGTATTCTTATTACTTTTCAGAACCTGAATATGGTAGATTTCATTTGTTAAAATGCCAATATTTAATGCCATAGCGATTTATTTCACAAATCGGATCGCAGACCGATCGTAAAGTGTGCGGTGGCCTTAAGGAATCTCAGTGGCATGTTGCTTTAAAAGAAAAGAAAAAAAAAAGCCACTAACGTATTGTAGCTAATATAGCTAATCTGCATGCATATTTTTTGTATTGACTGATTTTATTTCTCAAAACTTCAATTCTTCTCCATACACAATACAAAGATAAATACAGAAATACATGCATCCACAGAAATACAATGATTTACATAAGTTTATGATTTTTTTTCTTTTTTACTTTTTACTTTATTACAGTATATCATTCAACAACATTACAAGGGATCTGATGACAAAAGGGGAAAAGTAAAACAGATACATCTCGAGATTCCTAAGTACATCTTTTTGGTTTTTGTACTGCCAATTAGCATAAAACATGAAATCATTTTTGAGTGACTGATTTACTTCTAAACTGATTCAGCATAATAACCTTACAAATTGTATACTGAGCATATATAAATAATTATTATGAGTTTTTCTTCGAATAAAATATCTTTTTGAAACAAATTTAATACTAACTGGTGAATTCTTGTCCAGAAATCTGCGACTTGACGACATCTAAGCAAAATGTGTAGGCTTACAGACGATTCTGGTTCGTCAGAGAATAAACAAATCATATTAGATTAGATTTTCCACTTATAAAGATTATCTTTAAAAGGTAAAATATTATGAAGTAATTGAAATTAAATAGTCTTACTTTATTATCTTTGATATTTTTCGATTTAAAATCTAATACATGTCTCCAATCATAAATTTATCGGTAGCTGAAATATTTCTTGCCATAACAATGAAACCGGGGGATTTTCTTGTTTGGATTTATTCAACAGAATATAAAAGTATTTTGCTTTCATGTGACTTACATTAATCAAGTCATCATTTGATGTCTCAAACACTTCTTGCAGGTTTTCCATTTCATCTGGATGTATTTTTTAATTTGTTCACCCATACCTTTGGAAACGCCTTTTTTAACTTGGAGAATTCAAAGCTGACTAACAAAGATTTTGAACCCAAACGATCGTAAAAAGTTACAAGATACCCATTGTCCGTTTTCAAATAGGTCACTGACTTTATGAATTCCATTTGCATTCCATTCTTTGAAGAATAAGACATTTTGTCCATGTTTGATATTACTGTAGCGGTTCCCCCCCCCCCCTTAATTTATTCTACAAACAAGATTCTGTTTGGGGTCAGTTTTAGACACCCTTTGGAAATGATTAGTTTCTACCAGAAAAATTGGTATTTCTTGATATAATTTTTACCTTTTTGAGGCCAGTCTGGAGGAAAAATTACTCCTGTCACTTTGATATGAGAAGTTGTATTTTTCATCAATTAATTCATTTATTGAGATAAACTTGTATTTAACACGAGTCTGCTTTCAGTGCATGCATGATTTTACTGTAGGTAGTATAGCTGTGAAATACGTCATAATAAGCATATATACGTCACAATGGAGAAACAGATCAAAGTCATGTATACTTATATATGCAGATAATGCGCGTGTTAGAGTGACCAATGTGTGTGTAGCGCGATGCGTATGTTTACCAATTGCGCTGCGCATAGCAGACCCCTGGGAGGTATAAATAGCGCGTTGATCTAATATAGATGCATAATCATTGTGTATTCCGAGCTTTCTGCCGGCCACACACGTTGTCACATTCTTGACATAGTTTCTTTGTTTACAGAGAGTCAGAGATTAAGGTAAATATGACTCATACTAGTCTTGATTGTTGCAAACTTTATCTTTGCTTGTCTTAGAGTATATTTTGTATTCATACGCAGTACAGTTATTTGATTTAGGGCTCTGCTGACAAATTTGGGCTGAGAATTGAGGTTAAACAAAAGTGGGTACTCCTTGTTTTGGTGTGATGTCATAATTTATGCTTCTAGGCCGGTGTCATGGTCGATCTGTTCCGGGTTCCGGCGGAACGAAACGACTAGTCGATTCGTTCCCCGGAACCAAGCGACTAGTCGATTCGTTCCAGTGGACTCAAACGACTGATATCACTTTTGGCCGATACGTAACGAAAGCCGCCGTTTGGTTCCGACATTAGTTTTCCATTGGGGCAGTATTGTTTACCTGCATACTTCATTTTCTCCCTTTTTTCATTTCTTTTTCTTTTCTTTTTCTTTTCTTTTTCTTTTCTGTTTCTTTTCTTTTTCTTTTCTGTTTCTTTTCTTTTTCTTTTTCTTTTTTCCTTTGCGCAGAATGGGGGGGGGGGGGGGGGGCTACTGCCCCCAAGCCCTCCACCAGTACGCCAGTGATGTATACAGTGTATACAGTGGCGGATTGGGGGGGGGGCAATCCCGGCCCGTGCCCCCCCCCCCATTTTGAAAGAAAACAATGCATTGTGCCCCCCTATTTTTGATTGTGCCCCCCCCCCTTTTAGAACAGGAAACCTTTTTTTTTTTTTTTTTTTGCTTGTCAGAGTATTATGGAGGGGAATTGTACCCCATAACCCCCCCCCCCCCCCCCCCCCCCCCCCCCCCCACTGAGCGAATTTTGGAGGGCTGGCGAGACCAGAAAAATATGGGTCTCCCTCCAAGCAGTTTCCCAAAGTTGACAATCCTCCATTTGTTTGCCCCCCCCCCCCCTTATACGAAATCCTGGATCCGCCCCTGAGTGTATATATGCTTATTCATATCTTAAGTCCATCTGTAATGGCCTGATGGGCAGTGGGTATCCAGGATTTTGTGAAATGTGCTTATCTTGTTTCACTCTCTATTTCCAGCAAAGATTTTTTTTTTTTTTTTTTTTGGTCACTAAAACCTGGGGGATGATTGTATACACCCTGCTATCTTTGCCCCTTTCACGTAGGGATCCCATTTGGAAGCATCTAAAAGAGTTGAATAGTTCACAATACAGGTCACATGTATGATATCCAATATGCTATGTGTTTCATGTATTAAAGGGTAAACATATGTATACTCTGTTCTAGCTTATATTGTTGTATTTACTGTTGCACCTTAACTGTCAAAATGACAAAATTCGCGAAGAGTACATTTTTCTATACAAAATTCGTAAATAGGCAACAGTGTCCGTTCTGTTGGTGTGGCTGATTTGGAGGACTTTGATTGGTTACAAAAGGCGACCAGAAGAGTACATTTTTCTTTAGGGGTGTTACCATGACATGATGCTTGAGCACAATAGAGATTCGGATCGCATGAGCGGCTAAATATCTCGTCGATTGGTTCCAAGGAACGGATCTCTTGGCCGGAACCAATCGCCTATGACGCTCGCATCGACTCGACCAAAGCGGATCCAATCGGCGGGTAGACATTCAGTCGATTGGATCCTGTGGAACTAATCGCCTGCTCGGAACAAATCGCCTATGACACCGGCCTCTTGGTTTCGCCAATCAGCAAGCTAACTGAGATACCTGCACTGTGTACATTATACCAAGGAGTTGTTCTGTGATAACTCCTTGATTATACACACACAGAGTGTGTGTTACATTTTTTTAGTGTTGTGTGTGCAAAGTGTTAGTCGGTACGAAAGCAATTTGTGCCGTATTTTATTTATGTTTTTGAACTAAGATTCAGGAACCTTTACCAATGTAATGATACAAGATTTTATATGCATGTTATCAGCAAAATGGTGTAGAATGAAGTTTGGGTATTTTTAAACCAAAATTTGGCTCGATGACTTTGGAATCTTTGAAGAACTTTTACAGGACCAATTCGGTAGTTGGCTTGTTAGCCGGGTTCGGGGGATACACACACACACACAGAGAAATGAACACTTTTTCTAATAGGACCCTTTCTAATAGGACCTTTCTAGTTGAACATTTCTCGTTGAACACTTTCTCGTTGAACACTTTCTAATAGGACCCTTTCTAATAGGACCCATTCTAGTAGGACCTTTCTTGTAGGACCTTTCTAGTTGAACATTTCTAGTTGAGCACTTTTTGTCTGTATTGAAGTGCACAATTTATGGCTCGTTTGTGTCATGAATAAAAATTGGTTTTGAATAGTCAAGTGATATTTTGAACATGTTATCTAGGCAAGTTAGCTTGGAAGGGAAACATTATTTATAGTCTCTTTTGACATGTTTTTGTTATTATTTGTGTACATGAACTGTCCTTACATTGTTAGTGAAATTGAGAGTCACTTGTAAGAAACAGTATTTGGAAAAGGTCAACTGATATTTTGGTTGAGCACTTTTGTGGACTGTAGCTCTTGTGGCAGAATAAAATTCTAGCTGCAATAAATGAGATGCGGTACAGGTCGTTGAGCAGTCTGACAAACTGTCTCAAATGCAGCCGTGTTCTCGTCTAGCCTTTTCCAGGGTTGTTTCCGTGACATTTATGTATTTCTAAGATGTCTTACTTCTTTTAATTTGTGCTACAAAATGTGGGATATTTATTTCTTAATTTATTAGGTGACCTGCAGACGTCTCTAATACAATGAATTTTTGGAAAGAGAGGCTTCGAGCTTCTGTTACTTAAATGTCACCAGTGCCTCATAGTAGAGGCATCCTTTTTTTTTATTGTATTTTAATTTTTTTTTTTTTTGTGTTGTAGTGTTAATTTGTGTTAGTTTAGAACAGTAATTTTAGATTTGATATCCTATGACTTATTTGAATTTTTGATGATTAGGCTTGGCTAATGTACATACTTGTTTCATAACCTGAAATTGCCAAGGATGCCTCATTTGTATATATTTGTAAATTAGAGGACAAAGGCAGCCATTATTTTATACTTAATCAAAAATGCTTTTGCTCCTAAATGTAAATAGAATGTAGATATGAGTGCATTATTTTAAGCTCGCCAGATTATCTGGTGTCTCTCTCGTCTTTCCTTCTCTCTCTCTCTCTCTCTCTTCTCTCTCTTTTCCTCTTCTGTACAAGCACTCATAAGTTGTAGCAGTAAGAAAAGTAGAGTATAGTTACAAAGAATTTTAATACTGGTCATAACAATTGTGACATTTACAGTTAGGTCCAATACTGAATACAGACAGATAGGGACGAACTATAGGACAAGCCGGATGACTTATGGTTGAAGAATGTTAGAACTGTAAAGTTAATTCTGAAGTTGGCGATAAGTTTAGGAATTTATAAATTCGAGGCTTTATCTTATCGCAGGGACCTTTGTAGTAGTCTCATGTGAAGCCGACAAAGTGAGCTTACATGTAGTACGAGGGGTGGAGAGACCCGTCATGGAAATCCCCGAGAGAGGTGTAGGTAGTTAGATATAAAGCGGTGGGGAGCCATTGTGGATTTGGTAGGCTCAATTATGGGACAGAGTATTTTGGATAGACGAGTAGATGGTAGTTGAGAGGCTATGTTGTTTTAGCCCAGAAGAGAATTACTTGCAAGTTTCTAGTAGGAAAGAAAAGGTTTCTTCTTATGGAAAAGAATTCAGTGAATCAATACCTATCTCACACTATCACTCAAATAAATTATTTAACTTTAGGACTTAGTCTTAGGAACTGTAACATTAATAAGTTAATCTTAACAATCTTATATTACTTGTACATAGTGTAAATAACATGAATTGAACTCGATAGACATGTACTGGATACAGAATTGGGCTTGAAGCCTCATTGTATAGTCAGATATTTGTAAATAAAGAATTACTTGTTATTTGTTCATTGAACACTAATGGCTGACAGATTGATTCTTACTTAGAAATGTCTGGTCACACATTAGATACAGTGATGGTATTGGTACTTACTACTTTTACATCTTAACCAGATAGCAGTTTTGGAAATTCAGAGAACGAAATCATTAACCATGTCATTGTGCCTTTAGATTGCTCGCTACCGTACGGGAGGGATGAACGAGAACTGCGAGAGAGATTGCCACTGTGTTGTTGTTGGTGCATGTAATGTGACATGCTTGTTGTGTGCTGGAAGCACATGTTTGACGAGCTGAGAGTAGAGAAAGTTTGTTTGAATATTTCTGATTAAGTACAGAATTTGACAATTTTAGTAATTAGGAAATGTTATTTAAAGAATCATAATGGAATTTAGACTCACCTTGTTGTTGTAGAATCTAGAATGTACTTGAGATGAATGTTGTAAGATGAACCGAGAGGCTCTTGGCATGCATGAATAGGAAAATGCATGGGCGCGAGAGTCGTTGTTTATTTTGGGGTTCGGGTCAAAGGTTGGCCAATTAGAGACATGAATGAGTGCGTTGTTTTGTCTAGAGTCGAAGTGAGTGAGCCAATGAGAAGGCCGAGATTTGTGCATAATTAGGACATTTAATTTTGTGTGATGTTGTGTGTATTCTCTTTATGACATAACGCTGTAAAGAGAAAGAGAGATCTAGCGCTCAAAAGACTAGATGGTGGCGGCTTACCGTGAGAAGTAATGTTTTGTTTGATTGTGGTGGCAAGGAAGACTTGTGAAGATGAGAGTGAAAGATGATCAGTCAGTTAGATCAAATTCCCTTTCTCTTTCTTTCTTCTCTCCTTTCTGTCTGCTTGTCTTCTTCTTTTCTTCTTTTCTTCCTTCTTCTTCTACTTCTTCTTTTTACTGTTTTCTCTATGGAAGAGGAAGAATTCTATTCGACCTCTTTGTCTTTTCAGTCTTTTACCAGCTATCTCCCTCTCGCACCCCCCTTGGGTTTCCTTCATTCTTCCTACCCCCCAAATTCTTCCCCTACTTTTATTAACCCCCCCCCCCCTATCCCGCCACATTTGGTGGCAGCGGTGGGATGATTTCGTTCTCGTTTAAATGGTTTCCTTTATAAGAAAACTGCAGCGCGTTGACAAATTTTGTAGCTAAAAATTGTTGTTTCTGAAAGCTTAATTTACTTTGAAGTGCTTTAGTAAGTGGAAGTACTGTTACATTTGAATAGTTGTACCTCTCACTATGGAGCCCTTCGTTTGTTTTTTGTTTTTTTTAAGAGCATTGTAGCTAATGTGAACCAGACGGAGTACTTATTTAAGTCTTAGAATTATGCTTATTGTACGTTTAAAAAAAAAATAAATAAAAATTCTTGACAGAACAAATACAATTATAATCAAAGAAAACTGAACAAAGATTAATGAAACAGGAAAGATTTTAAATCGTAACTCATGAACAGTTCTAGTAAGATTTTGACATTGTAAGAGGTAACTGGTGACATTTAAAAAAAAATATGATATTTTGGAAGTCATACAAATTTGGTTCCAAGCAAAGTTTGGATCCTAAATTGAGGCTCGGGAAATGGACGAAGAAGTTCAACATAGTCTTACTACAGATGTCTGGAGTCCCAAGGCTATGGTCGTAGATGTCTGGAATCTGGAGACTGCAGCTCTGGTCCCTGGCTATGAAGACAGCCTTCTTGAGGACAAAGACGAACCCTAACTCCACTTACGTTGATGGCGACAAATCCACTGAGGGTTATTGATGCTGGGCTGGAAACTCTTGGCAAGGCTCTGGTTGAGGAGAAAGGCCTATTCCTTGACTATTCTTGCTGGAATCATCCCATGGGCTGATGGCTACCGACATCTTATTGTATGCAGTGCACGGCATACATGTACATGCAATGATGTAGATTCTATACAACGTTTGGTGCCATGCTCGTTGGGTCCGGCATGGAAAACGTTGGATGATCTTTCTGGCGGATTACAATGAGGTGGTAAAGATCCCATCTGACTAACCTGGTCTGGAATCTTCTCGTTGAGACGAAGACGAGACTTCTACTCCGACGTTCCACATTTCTCTGGCAACAAAAACTCTGCCCTCGATTCGACGGCGAGGTGCGGACAACTCAGCAAATCATCTTGGAAATTGGTCAAGTTGACCACTAATCATCTGGTCTGGCATGTCCAGAGTTGGAGTTTGAAGACGTTTCAATGATGTACATTTCTCTGGTGCCACTGATGATCTCTCAACATTAAAGCTGGAATTTTTGAAGCTCAACCGGTTACTCTCCATGATGTCAACCAAATTGGATTGATGGCTGAATACTCCGTGAGGGTCAAATCAGCTGGTAGATGTTCAAGTTCCCCTCATCATGTCCGTGATGAAGACAGCGTCACAGCAACAATTTTGGACAAGCCTGAATCACCTATGGACAAGACAAGAATAAGACAATTGAATTAAAGTCAAATTAAGATTTCATGATGATGATTACCAAGAGGAAAAATTTGGATAACATTAAAGAGCAGCCAGTTAGGCATGGACTCTGAATATAAAACTGCTATAATTGTCACTGAACTATAATTGACAATGGATATTGAATTGTGTGGCATTGGCAGAAATCATGTCATTAGTAGCGAACAGTTATTTTTATATTGATGTGCTGTTAATATTAGAAATGGTTAAATGAATGATGATGTTCCTTCTTAATTGCTGGGACAGCAATTCTTTTATGGCGGGGGTAATGTAGCGGTTCCCCCCCCCCTTAATTTATTCTACAAACAAGATTCTGTTTGGGGTCAGTTTTAGACACCCTTTGGAAATGATTAGTTTCTACCAGAAAAATTGGTATTTCTTGATATAATTTTTACCTTTTTGAGGCCAGTCTGGAGGAAAAATTACTCCTGTCACTTTGATATGAGAAGTTGTATTTTTCATCAATTAATTCATTTATTGAGATAAACTTGTATTTAACACGAGTCTGCTTTCAGTGCATGCATGGTTTTATTGTATGTAGTATAGCTGTGAAATACGTCATAATAAGCATATATACGTCATAATAAGCATATATACGTCACAATGGAGAAACAGATCAAAGTCATGTATACTTATATATGCAGATAATGCGCGTGTTAGAGTGACCAATGTGTGTGTAGCGCGATGCGTATGTTTACCAATTGCGCTGCGCGTAGCAGACCCCTGGGAGGTATAAATAGCGCGTTGATCTAGATGCATAATCATTGTGTATTCCGAGCTTTCTGCCGGCCACACACGTCGTCACATTCTTGACATAGTTTCTTTGTTTACAGAGAGTCAGAGATTAAGGTAAATATGACTCATACTAGTCTTGATTGTTGCAAACTTTATCTTTGCTTGTCTTAGAGTATATTTTGTATTCATACGCAGTACAGTTATTTGATTTAGGGCTCTGCTGACAAATTTGGGCTGAGAATTGAGGTTAAACAAAAGTGGGTACTCCTTGTTTTGGTGTGATGTCATAATTTATGCTTCTAGGCCGGCCTCTTGGTTTCGCCAATCAGCAAGCTAACTGAGATACCTGCACTGTGTACATTATACACACACAGAGTGTGTGTTACATTTTTTTAGTGTTGTGTCTGCAAAGTGTTAGTCGGTACGAAAGCAATTTGTGCCGTATTTTATTTATGTTTTTGAACTAAGATTCAGGAACCTTTACCAATGTAATGATACAAGATTTTATATGCATGTTATCAGCAAAATGGTGTAGAATGAAGTTTGGGTATTTTTAAACCAAAATTTGGCTCGATGACTTTGGAATCTTTGAAGAAGTTTTACAGGACCAATTCGGTAGTTGGCTTGTTAGCCGGGTTCGGGGGATACACACACACACACAGAGAAATGAACACTTTTTCTAATAGGACCCTTTCTAATAGGACCTTTCTAGTTGAACATTTCTCGTTGAACACTTTCTCGTTGAACACTTTCTCGTTGAACACTTTCTAATAGGACCCTTTCTAATAGGACCCATTCTAGTAGGACCTTTCTTGTAGGACCTTTCTAGTTGAACATTTCTAGTTGAGCACTTTTTGTCTGTATTGAAGTGCACAATTTATGGCTCGTTTGTGTCATGAATAAAAATTGGTTTTGAATAGTCAAGTGATATTTTGAACATGTTATCTAGGCAAGTTAGCTTGGAAGGGAAACATTATTTATAGTCTCTTTTGACATGTTTTTGTTATTATTTGTGTACATGAACTGTCCTTACATTGTTAGTGAAATTGAGAGTCACTTGTAAGAAACAGTATTTGGAAAAGGTCAACTGATATTTTGGTTGAGCACTTTTGTGGACTGTAGCTCTTGTGGCAGAATAAAATTCTAGCTGCAATAAAATGAGATGCGGTACAGGTCGTTGAGCAGTCTGACAAACTGTCTCAAATGCAGCCGTGTTCTCGTCTAGCCTTTTCCAGGGTTGTTTCCGTGACATTTATGTATTTCTAAGATGTCTTACTTCTTTTAATTTGTGCTACAAAATGTGGGATATTTATTTCTTAATTTATTAGGTGACCTGCAGACGTCTCTAATACAATGAATTTTTGGAAAGAGAGGCTTCGAGCTTCTGTTACTTAAATGTCACCAGTCCCTCATAGTAGAGGCATCCTTTTTTTTTATTGTATTTTATTTTATTTTTTTTGGTTGTAGTGTTAATTTGTGTTAGTTTAGAACAGTAATTTTAGATTTGATATCCTATGACTTATTTGAATTTTTGATGATTAGGCTTGGCTAATGTACATACTTGTTTCATAACCTGAAATTGCCAAGGATGCCTCATTTGTATATATTTGTAAATTAGAGGACAAAGGCAGCCATTATTTCATACTTAATCAAAAATGCTTTTGCTCCTAAATGTAAATAGAATGTAGATATGAGTGCATTATTTTAAGCTCGCCAGATTATCTGGTGTCTCTCTCGTCTTTCCTTCTCTCTCTCTCTCTCTCTCTCTCTCTTCTCTCTCTTTTCCTCTTCTGTACAAGCACTCATAAGTTGTAGCAGTAAGAAAAGTAGAGTATAGTTACAAAGAATTTTAATACTGGTCATAACAATTGTGACATTTACAGTTAGGTCCAATACTGAATACAGACAGATAGGGACGAACTATAGGACAAGCCGGATGACTTATGGTTGAAGAATGTTAGAACTGTAAAGTTAATTCTGAAGTTGGCGATAAGTTTAGGAATTTATAAATTCGAGGCTTTATCTTATCGCAGGGACCTTTGTAGTAGTCTCATGTGAAGCCGACAAAGTGAGCTTACATGTAGTACGAGGGGTGGAGAGACCCGTCATGGAAATCCCCGAGAGAGGTGTAGGTAGTTAGATATAAAGCGGTGGGGAGCCATTGTGGATTTGGTAGGCTCAATTATGGGACAGAGTATTTTGGATAGACGAGTAGATGGTAGTTGAGAGGCTATGTTGTTTTAGCCCAGAAGAGAATTACTTGCAAGTTTCTAGTAGGAAAGAAAAGGTTTCTTCTTATGGAAAAGAATTCAGTGAATCAATACCTATCTCACACTGTCACTCAAATAAATTATTTAACTTTAGGACTTAGTCTTAGGAACTGTAACATTAATAAGTTAATCTTAACAATCTTATACTACTTGTACATAGTGTAAATAACATGAATTGAACTCGATAGACATGTACTGGATACAGAATTGGGCTTGAAGCCTCATTGTATAGTCAGATATTTGTAAATAAAGAATTACTTGTTATTTGTTCATTGAACACTAATGGCTGACAGATTGATTCTTACTTAGAAATGTCTGGTCACACATTAGATACAGTGATGGTATTGGTACTTACTACTTTTACATCATACCAGATAGCAGTTTTGGAAATTCAGAGAACGAAATCATTGTCTGACTTTGCATCAGACACTTAACCATGTCATTGTGCCTTTAGATTGCTCGCTACCGTACGGGAGGGATGAACGAGAACTGCGAGAGAGATTGCCACTGTGTTGTTGTTGGTGCATGTAATGTGACATGCTTGTTGTGTGCTGGAAGCACATGTTTGACGAGCTGAGAGTAGAGAAAGTTTGTTTGAATATTTCTGATTAAGTACAGAATTTGACAATTTTAGTAATTAGGAAATGTTATTTAAAGAATCATAATGGAATTTAGACTCACCTTGTTGTTGTAGAATCTAGAATGTACTTGAGATGAATGTTGTAAGATGAACCGAGATGCTCTTGGCATGCATGAATAGGAAAATGCATGGGCGCGAGAGTCGTTGTTTATTTTGGGGTTCGGGTCAAAGGTTGGCCAATTAGAGACATGAATGAGTGCGTTGTTTTGTCTAGAGTCGAAGTGAGTGAGCCAATGAGAAGGCCGAGATTTGTGCATAATTAGGACATTTAATTTTGTGTGATGTTGTGTGTATTCTCTTTATGACATAACGCTGTAAAGAGAAAGAGAGATCTAGCGCTCAAAAGACTAGATGGTGGCGGCTTACCGTGAGAAGTAATGTTTTGTTTGATTGTGGTGGCAAGGAAGACTTGTGAAGATGAGAGTGAAAGATGATCAGTCAGTTAGATCAAATTCCCTTTCTCTTTCTTTCTTCTCTCCTTTCTGTCTGCTTGTCTTCTTCTTTTCTTCTTTTCTTCCTTCTTCTTCTACTTCTTCTTTTTACTGTTTTCTCTATGGAAGAGGAAGAATTCTATTCGACCTCTTTGTCTTTTCAGTCTTTTACCAGCTATCTCCCTCTCGCACCCCCCTTGGGTTTCCTTCATTCTTCCTACCCCCCAAATTCTTCCCCTACTTTTATTAACCCCCCCCCCTATCCCGCCACATTTGGTGGCAGCGGTGGGATGATTTCGTTCTCGTTTAAATGGTTTCCTTTATAAGAAAACTGCAGCGCGTTGACAAATTTTGTAGCTAAAAATTGTTGTTTCTGAAAGCTTAATTTACTTTGAAGTGCTTTAGTAAGTGGAAGTACTGTTACATTTGAATAGTTGTACTACTCACTATGGAGCCCTTCGTTTGTTTTTTGTTTTTTTTAAGAGCATTGTAGCTAATGTGAACCAGACGGAGTACTTATTTAAGTCTTAGAATTATGCTTATTGTACGTTTAAAAAAAAAAAAAAAAAAATTCTTGACAGAACAAATACAATTATAATCAAAGAAAACTGAACAAAGATTAATGAAACAGGAAAGATTTTAAATCGTAACTCATGAACAGTTCTAGTAAGATTTTGACATTGTAAGAGGTAACTGGTGACATTAAAAAAAAAAATGATATTTTGGAAGTCATACAAATTTGGTTCCAAGCAAAGTTTGGATCCTAAATTGAGGCTCGGGAAATGGACGAAGAAGTTCAACATAGTCTTACTACAGATGTCTGGAGTCCCAAGGCTATGGTCGTAGATGTCTGGAATCTGGAGACTGCAGCTCTGGTCCCTGGCTATGAAGACAGCCTTCTTGAGGACAAAGACGAACCCTAACTCCACTTACGTTGATGGCGACAAATCCACTGAGGGTTATTGATGCTGGGCTGGAAACTCTTGGCAAGGCTCTGGTTGAGGAGAAAGGCCTATTCCTTGACTATTCTTGCTGGAATCATCCCATGGGCTGATGGCTACCGACATCTTATTGTATGCAGTGCACGGCATACATGTACATGCAATGATGTAGATTCTATACAACGTTTGGTGCCATGCTCGTTGGGTCCGGCATGGAAAACGTTGGATGATCTTTCTGGCGGATTACAATGAGGTGGTAAAGATCCCATCTGACTAACCTGGTCTGGAATCTTCTCGTTGAGACGAAGACGAGACTTCTACTCCGACGTTCCACATTTCTCTGGCAACAAAAACTCTGCCCTCGATTCGACGGCGAGGTGCGGACAACTCAGCAAATCATCTTGGAAATTGGTCAAGTTGACCACTAATCATCTGGTCTGGCATGTCCAGAGTTGGAGTTTGAAGACGTTTCAATGATGTACATTTCTCTGGTGCCACTGATGATCTCTCAACATTAAAGCTGGAATTTTTGAAGCTCAACCGGTTACTCTCCATGATGTCAACCAAATTGGATTGATGGCTGAATACTCCGTGAGGGTCAAATCAGCTGGTAGATGTTCAAGTTCCCCTCATCATGTCCGTGATGAAGACAGCGTCACAGCAACAATTTTGGACAAGCCTGAATCACCTATGGACAAGACAAGAATAAGACAATTGAATTAAAGTCAAATTAAGATTTCATGATGATGATTACCAAGAGGAAAAATTTGGATAACATTAAAGAGCAGCCAGTTAGGCATGGACTCTGAATATAAAACTGCTATAATTGTCACTGAACTATAATTGACAATGGATATTGAATTGTGTGGCATTGGCAGAAATCATGTCATTAGTAGCGAACAGTTATTTTTATATTGATGTGCTGTTAATATTAGAAATGGTTAAATGAATGATGATGTTCCTTCTTAATTGCTGGGACAGCAATTCTTTTATGGCGGGGGTAATGTAGCGGTTCCCCCCCCCCCCCCTTAATTTATTCTACAAACAAGATTCTGTTTGGGGTCAGTTTTAGACACCCTTTGGAAATGATTAGTTTCTACCAGAAAAATTGGTATTTCTTGATATAATTTTTACCTTTTTGAGGCCAGTCTGGAGGAAAAATTACTCCTGTCACTTTGATATGAGAAGTTGTATTTTTCATCAATTAATTCATTTATTGAGATAAACTTGTATTTAACACGAGTCTGCTTTCAGTGCATGCATGATTTTATTGTATGTAGTATAGCTGTGAAATACGTCATAATAAGCATATATACGTCATAATAAGCATATATACGTCACAATGGAGAAACAGATCAAAGTCATGTATACTTATATATGCAGATAATGCGCGTGTTAGAGTGACCAATGTGTGTGTAGCGCGATGCGTATGTTTACCAATTGCGCTGCGCGTAGCAGACCCCTGGGAGGTATAAATAGCGCGTTGATCTAGATGCATAATCATTGTGTATTCCGAGCTTTCTGCCGGCCACACACGTTGTCACATTCTTGACATAGTTTCTTTGTTTACAGAGAGTCAGAGATTAAGGTAAATATGACTCATACTAGTCTTGATTGTTGCAAACTTTATCTTTGCTTGTCTTAGAGTATATTTTGTATTCATACGCAGTACAGTTATTTGATTTAGGGCTCTGCTGACAAATTTGGGCTGAGAATTGAGGTTAAACAAAAGTGGGTACTCCTTGTTTTGGTGTGATGTCATAATTTATGCTTCTAGGCCGGCCTCTTGGTTTCGCCAATCAGCAAGCTAACTGAGATACCTGCACTGTGTACATTATACACACACAGAGTGTGTGTTACATTTTTTTAGTGTTGTGTCTGCAAAGTGTTAGTCGGTACGAAAGCAATTTGTGCCGTATTTTATTTATGTTTTTGAACTAAGATTCAGGAACCTGTCTACTTCTTTTCTTCTTTTCTTCCTTCTTCTTCTACTTCTTCTTTTTACTGTTTTCTCTATGGAAGGGGAAGAATTCTATTCGACCTCTTTGTCTTTTCAGTCTTCTACCAGCTATCTCCCTCTCGCACCCCCCTTGGGTTTCCTTCATTCTTCCTACCCCCCAAATTCTTCCCCTACTTTTATTAACCCCCCCCCCTATCTCGCCACATTACTATTGTACCCCAAAATTTGATTACGTGTATCTTCCACATTTAAAAAATTAACATACATGTATCTCAGTTTACACCAGTACAAAAGTGGAATAACATAGAATTCAGGAAACTTAACCATTTTACATAGAGAAAGCATGTCTTTACTTGAGCAGTTCATTTTTAAAACTAACGGTATATCTTGAATAAAACTAAGCCAAAGTCGGATGAGTATTCTCCACTGCGACTTACCACCTTTGATATACTTTGAAAAACAAGATAATTGCAATGACTGAAATTTGGTTCGTATGTCTACCATCTCTATACCCCAACTCGCTGCAGCACGAGTAACAACCGTTCTTTTGACCTTTTCTTTCTTTGATCCCCAAAGAAAACTGTAAATCAACTTGTTTGATATTTTGTGGAATAGGTAGACATGTCGCATTGTATACAAATTGAGAAATAATAAGCGTTTTTATCATTGTTATTTTTCAGTAGTATGTCAGAATCCTCATTTTCAAAACTCTCAACAAAGATTTTACTTTCTCTAATTTTGAATTCCAGTTTAAACTTTCAGATTCTTTTCGTTGATTAGTTATATATACACCATAGTATTTAATGGGCTCATTTTGTCCATTCCAAATTGTCCAAACATTCTTCTTGAAAAGAGGTAGACATGACATTAGTTTTCATTAAGTTTAGTTTTGGTCCTGCTATGACTCCAAATGTCTCCACTTGTTTAAAGCAAAGTTTCCGGACTCTGTAGAGTTTTTAAAAAAATGATAGTGTCATCGGCTAATTGTGTATCCCAATATAATATAATACAATGTATTGTATTTGTAAAAGTTTGCCCAAAATTAAAGATTCTACCTCTGAAGGGCCGAAAATCATGAAACGGGGAATGGGTTGAGATGGTTGGTGAATGTAAGTAACTCTATCTCTCGATAGGCAGTCTGTCAACTGCCCATCTACACGAAGCCGTTGATATGCGGTGGTTTTCCCGACAACTTTATACTTCTTTCTCTCAAGCTCAACACAAATCAGCGAATCATGAGCAGAGAGGGGTCAAGAGACGGAGACAATCATCCATTCCTTCATTTAGAAATTAGATGGTATCATCTACCGCGATGTCGACATTCCGTACATTCAAGCCTTTTGTGATGAGATCTATACGTGCGTCTTAAGATGAAAAAAATAATATAGACGCCACAGGCCTCCGATTTTCTGAATCCATCTGATCCCGTCACCCTTCGTGGTACGAGCGATACACTTGAAAAGTTCGTCACTTGTCAGTGCTTTGTTATTAATAGACGGTTTATCCTTATGTTTGATGAACACTGTCTGTCTTGGTGGGTTTCATGCAACCGGTGATGTAGCGACAGCTTGTGTTCAGCACAACTTCTTTGCATGAGCTGGGGCCTGTTGCACAAAACTTGCGTTTAACTTGCAACTCCTAAAAATCAAACGCAAGTACTTAATGCGCACTTCTGATTGGCTAAAAATAAAGTTGCGTTTGATTTTCCTGAGTTACCTTTAAACGCAAGTTTTGAGCAACAGGCCCCTGAACGTCCCCACACTGCGCAGTCGTACTCGGCAGTAGAGAAAGTTAACAGAGAGCCAGAGCTATTGACCTGAAGGTTGTAGGATTTGCTCCCCAGTTTGATGTGCTCGGCTTGTGAAGAAGGGCATTCCGGGGGCTGACTTTCCGTCTCAGCTTTTTTGACATGAGCTTTGTAGGTCAGAGACCGATCAAGGGTAACACCAAGATAGACCGGGTTGTCACAGTGCTCCGAAACGATGTCATTCCAGCATGGGTATCGATCCCCGGGGGGGGGGGGGGGGGGGGGGGGGGGGGTATATATCCCCCAAAATTTGAGGTGGGGATGGCCTGTATTATCATTCCCCTCCCCCCCCCCCCACTATTTTCGGATAAAATGAATAATAATTATGATACATTAACTTTAAACTAATAGTTATCCAAACTCATTATGTTTTATCTTAAAATACCATCACATTCTTTAATGATTAGAAGTAAAGAAATAAGAAATGCCATAATTTCAATGCGAAAATATTGAAGAAAATTCATTCGCTCGCATTGTTATTCTCAATTAAGGGGTTCCAACCATTGGCGTAGATCCGTGCATTCATTCTTTCCATTAAAAACCATTTTGGGATGCTCTAAAATGCAAGTTTTATAGACAGATTTTTGAAAAAGTCCCTGGTGTGGGAGGGAAGATACGCCCTCTCACACCCACCCCCTGCTGGTCGCTTCGCTCAGTGGCGTATCTAGGGGGGCAGGGGGCACGGCACTTGGAGGGGGCGCAAAAAAACGCAAAGGGAAGAAAGAAAAAAGGGGGAAATGAAGAAAAATCATAATCCTTACGGATTATATGCCCCCAAATCCGCAAATGTAAATGCACTAGAAATCTAGTTTTTGAGGGTTTGAAATGCGAAACTTTCCCAAAGCTCGGTCGCTTTGCTCCCTCGCGAAATGATTTTCTTACAGGATCTCGTAATTTCGCGCCCCCAGTATATAGTTCTTAGATAAACACGATAAAAACTATTTTCGAAAAATCAACTCTAGGCAATTTCAATAGCCCTGTCTATCACCTTTAGAAATGTGCGAACATTACAATGGCGTATTATGTAATCCGAACCTGATTTCTGTGGGCAGTACAATAGGCCTTTGAAATTGCCCTTGAGTTTATTTTTCGAAAGTAGTTTTTATCGTGTTAATATTTTAAAGGGTTCAAAATTAGAAAAAATAAAAGATGTAATTGCTTTGCTCGCTATATCATGTAAGTTTCATATATATGACTCCTGCTAAATATTGCGCCCCCAATACAGGATAAAGTGTATAAAACAGCATTCGAAAAGGTTCAACTTTTGAAAGAAATTTCAACTTCAGGTAGCCTTGCTGAATTTCTCGACTCTTTCTCAAGCCTATAGGGTTTCGTTAGTTTTGCTCCCGATTGAAGAAGTGAGTGAATAGAAAACCGTTTATTAATGCGGGTCCGCTCGCTATTCATAAGAACCGCTATTCATAGAAAACTGCTATTCATTTAACACGCGCTATGAATAGCGGTCCTTATGAGTAGTTATGAATAGTGGTCTTTATGAATGGATGTCCTTATGAATAGCGAGGAATTTTGTCTATGGTTTGCTCGCTATTCAGAAGGACCGCTATTCGCACAAAACCGCTACTCATTTAGTCACGCGTTATGGATAGCGGTTCTTATGAATAAGTGGTCTTTATGAATAGCGGTCCTTATGACTAGCGAGGTTACCCCTATTAATGTGCCTATAAAATTTGATCTCCTCTACCGCTCAGTTGTGGTAGGGGGTAACTTCATTGTTTGCGCCGAGCGCCATAATCCCTAGATACGCCACTGGTTTCGCTCCCTCGCCGGTCATCCGAATCGACACCCCTGCACTCCAGGTGATCTATAGCCTTCTGTTCATAGGCGCCGGAAGTGGGGGGGGGGGGGGGGCAGTCGCCCCCCAAACAAAAAAATGGGGGGGGGCAAAATGCATTTTCGCCCCCCAAAAAGCCCCCCCCCCCCCCATAAAAAATCAATAAAATCAGTAGAAAAGGAGTAAAAATCGTGTGTATATTAAAAGCTTGATTGCTTTATTACGTAATTGTAAGCCTTTGTATTCATTTTTCGTGCATGGAGATCACTGAAGACGGATAAAGCATTCAAACTTTTGACTTTAACGTAGTGGAGGTTTTGTATTAGGCGTGTTTAATAGCGAAATATTCTGAAAGGTGTGTACGTGTGTCTGTATTGTTGTGAGAGGGTGGGAAAGCGTGTGTTTTTTTAGGAGACATGAGCCCTTGAAAGGTGAGCCCCCTTGAATGTTTCCCCCCCCCCCCCCCCATCCCAAACTGCTTCCGGCGCGCCTGCTTCTGTTAGCATATGTTTGTTCTTCAGATGGAAGGCACAGACTTGTGTTTTGGAAGGGTTGCCTCTCAGGTGATTTTCGCTGTAGTATAGGAGAACAAGTTAGCAAGTGCCTCATTTAGGGTGGTTACTGCCTCTGGGAAGTCCACGGTTTGAGTGGTGATACACAGGTCATCTGCATATATGAAGCTCCTGGTGTTATGGTGGATAGGCTGGTCATTCAAATAGATGTTAAACAGGATAGGTGCCAAGGCACTACCATGAGGAAGCCCATTCTACTGTCTGCGCCAGCGACTTCTCTTTCCCGACAGCTCAACAAAGAAGCGTCTGTTTTGAACAAGAGACTTAACTAAGTTTTTTAAATGCATGTTGCATGTCATATCAATTAATTCATGTAATAATTGGCGGTGATTAACTGTGTCATATGCGGCTGAAAGGTCTACAAACACAGCTCCTGTGATGACACCCTCTTGAAAGCCATCTTCTATATGCATGTTGGGTGAGATTAAGAAGTTGCCCCGCATGACTTCCCAGACTGGAAACCTGCCCGTTCCTTAATCAATATGATCAAAGATGGCTCTATTACTTCACTGAGGCGGGCTAGGATTACATGTACGCTCAAACAGCTTGCATGTGAGGCACAGAAGGTATATTGGTCTGTAACTCTTTGTTGCTGGTGCATCTTTGCCTGGTTTCAACAGAGCGATAGCACGTGCACGACGCCAGATCTTTTGGATATGATATCTCTCCATGCAGTTTTTATACATGGCCAGCAACCATTGTTTTGCAATGGGACAGGGCTAGTAGTAGAGCAGCAAGGAAAAGGCCTATCACGCCGCCGTCCTAGTCCTATTTATACTGTGCTTTTTTATCTCTGATTTTATGAATCATATTAGGTTAATTAATGTTTTGCATATTTGCAGAAACAGCCAAAGAATGCTTTTTTATGCAAATTGTATATTTATTTTTGTGCATGACCAACAAACTTCAATTGTTATTGAATTGAATTAAATTCAATTCAACAGTGAAGCACTCTTGCACTGAGGATTTGTTGTTCTAAGTACTTCTCATCTTCAATTTCAATTCATGGTCCTTCCAATATTATGGACATTTCTGAAGTTAACTTAGGAATATCAGAATGATACCTCGATCCTTCTGCGCTTTCTCGCGCCTTATACAGGTTTGAATAAAAATGTAAAAATTTCTATTAATACACAATGTTAATGTTGTTATGCTAATAATTATTTGCATGAAGTACATTTTTGGTAGTTAATCCGGAATCTATTTCTTTATTTTTATGTAAAATTTATCATAATGTGCAGACACACACACACACACACTAACACTCACATCAAAAAAGTAAACGTGAAAACATAAAAAGTAACGAATTACTAATTTCGTATTTATTGGCAGCTGAGGATGACGAAATTGGATTATCTGCTTAAAAATAAATAATAAAACATCATCAAAAAAGTAAACATGAAAACATTAAAAGTAACGAATTTCGAATTTCGTATTTATTGGCAGCTGAGGATGACAAAATTGGATTATCTGCTTAAAAATAAATAATAAAACTGTTTTACATATATAGCGCCTAACCAGTTACACGAAACTGACCAAACCGCTTGCAGTATGATAAGTTCTCTCGTCCATTTTGATACTTTTTTCTTCTGTCAGTTTTGTCCCGAAACATCGTGATCTTGCATATTTCATCGTCAATTTCGTCTTTGGTCAGTGATTTTTGAAATTTGTCAAATCAATGTCATCATTTTGCACCAAATTTCGCCAAATTTAAATCAATTTCGTCATCCCCGGATGCCAATCTACGATTGCATGTATTAATTTTGTCATTTTTGCAATCGATTTCGTCAAAGCGTCATCCAAATTCGTCACTTGTTCGTTTGCTATATGTGGATATTTGTTACGCTTGCCTTTAAATTTCTACCTGAAACCTGCTTTGTGTATGTGTATGAATATCTTCTTCGAACAGGTCTATGAAAATTCATTTTCATCACCATAAGAATCATTCAGTCTAGTTTTTTATCTCGTTGTTTTACTTTTATTCTTCTTCTTGGCATTAATTGTTCCAGCTTTGATTTCCTGCTGCCTGCAAACATAATTTATGAATCAGAAAAAATACAAATTAATTTATAGATTTCATCAATGACATGTAGTGTGAGGCACCAAGCCACCAATTAAGGGAATTTATACTTCCCATAAATATATTAATTTCAGGCTAGGAAAAATGACTTACGGAAAAACATCAGTACCTTAATTTCTCTTTTTTAAAGAACAATCAACTAAATTTCGGGGGGGGGGGTTCCTTTGGAATTTTCATTCTATTAATTGTCTTGAAATTCGATAAAAGATTCATGAAAGAAAAAAATCAAAAGTTTATACATCTACATGTATTTACTTTTACATATATCTTATTAAACAATAAAGGAGGCAAACATAAATTCGGGAAAAGAGTGTCCGTCTTGTCTTTAGGATGGTTTTAAAGTTAAATATCTTGTATATCCGACGAATTTGAATGAAACTCTCTTGCAAATGATAGTACAAAGACGAATGCCATCATTACTTTCTGCAGGGGATCATCAGAATTCGAATGAATCTGACGAAAATGATTGGACAACTGTTGAAATTGAAAGAGCATTGACCAACTAGAATGAAAAATGATAAAATTACAACATTACGGTGTAAGAGGAGTAGCCCTAGATTGGTTTAAGAGCTATCTTTATGACAGAGCACAGTATGTTTGTATTGATAATGTTTCCTCCCAGATGAATTGTGTTAACATCGGAGAGCCACAAGGTTCCGTGTTAGGCCCTTTACTCTTTTTTGATTTTTATAAACGATTTACAACATTTTAGTAGTAAATTATAATCTATACTTTTTGCAGATGACACAAATTTGTTTTTATCTGGTGATAACTTAAATGATTTAACTTATACATTAAACTTAGAACTGAAAAAAGTACATGAGTGGTTCCATGCCAATAAATTAAAACTGAATGTTGACAAAACATGCTGTATGATATTTCAACCTAAAAATAAGAATATTTCCGTTGATAACTTTGATATACATATTCAAAATAGTAATATTCCTGTTGTTCACTCTACACGATTTTGGGGTGTTGTCATAGACGATAAACTTACTTGGAAAGAGCACATAAATGATATATCTTGTAAAGTATCTAAATCCGTTGGTGCAATTAACAGACTAAAGAAATCAATTCCATTAAACATATATTTTGATGTTATATCATAGTTTTTGCCATATTTTAATTATTGTAATATACTTTGGGGTAACTGTGCGATGGTTCATCTAAACCGAACATTTGTTTTACAGAAACGTGCAATCAGAGCTATTACAAATTCTTTCCAACGATCAAGTACACAGCCTTCATTTTAAAAACTAAACTTACTAAACTTGTCTGTATGGTCAGGGGTCCTAAAGCTACGCAGGTCCTAAAGCTACGCACCCCGCAAATACGCGCAATACGACGCGTTCAATGCGCCAAACTTCTGGTGTGACTGAGCAGCGAGATTATCATTTACGTTCGCCAAAAAGTATGAGTAATTTTCCTTCATTTTTGGTGATATTATCACTATTTTGAAATCGGGGTGAAATTCGCATTAGTCAGCTTCAAAATCAAGATTTGCATTCATTTATTACATGTGCGTAGCTTAAGGACCCTTTCAATTTTTTCGACCAAATTCGACATGCGTATCGACATCGACTTGAAAATTAATGTTATTGATATTGTCCGTGGTAATTTTCTCAGGGATTTTATTTAACAGTATGTAGAACCAAGATATATGAAAGAAATTCACATTAATCATTGAAAAGGTGACCTTTTAGCCGCTGGAAACAAAGTGCGTAGCTTTAGGTACCCCATCATACATAATATCAACAATATCAAACTGCAATTTTTATGTATTCATTTGTTCAAAATTCACTTCCCCCATTTTATAATGATTTATTTGTAAAAAATAAATTTCTAAACAAATACAATACCAGGCAGTCCGAAGATTTTTATTTACCAAATTTTAAATATAAATTCTCCCGAACAACAATACAATACGCTGGACCCACCCTTTGGAATAGCTATAGTGCACTTAAATATTGCCCTTCCCTTAACTCTTTTAAACATAAATATGAAAGGTTTCTTAATGATTCGTAATTTGTTTCATGATGCCGTTGTTGTTTTCTTTTGTTTTGTTTTGCTTGTTTTTCCCCCCTGTTTTGTTTTGATCTTTGTTTCTTTGTATTGTCATATATACATGTCTTTTTTGTTTGGGATTAGCCTTTGATAGGCCTATGGTCCTTGTAAATCCCGCACATTTGTATCCTTTGTATTATGCCTGTATACTCAATCTATGTATTTATGTATGTATATTTTGCCTTGTTTTTTATGCAAATGTGAAATAAATTAATTAAATTAATTGAATTGAATTGAATTGAATTACTGGTGCATGCTTGCGCATAATGTCTCAACAATATGCGAGCGCAGCCATTAACATTAACTTGTTATAATTTTGATTTGCTATGACAATTAATCTACAAATAATACATGTTTACGAGTGCATTAATGAATATGCACTGCACGAATGTTAATTCACGATGGATAATGAACTCGACAAGTCTCGTTCATTATCCGACTCATCTGTGACTTAATTGAGTACAGTGCATAATACTAATGCTCGAGCCACAAAACATGAATAATCTGTTTTATAAAACGGGTCAAAAATATGAATATTGCTTGTTTATCAACCCTATCAAAATGCAAAGAATCGCACCGTCAAGGAGGCCGTCATTTGCTTCCTTGATGACATCACATTAAGAGCAGCCAAAAAGTATAATTCGCGTCTCAGTGTGCGCGTCAAAGTCCTTGTCATGGCCTTCCTACATGTTCCTACCTATGGTTCCTACATGAAACTACGCACATTTCATCTCAGCTGTGCATTATAACTTTTTGCCTGGTTATTATACAAATAATTATGTTTGCGAGTGCATTGGTGAATATGCACTGCACGAAAGTTAAGTCACAGGGAGATAATGAACGAGACTTATCGAGTTCATTATCCGTCTCATTGTGACTTAACTGAGTGCAGTGCATATCACTAACGCTCGAGCCACAAAACATAAATTATTTGTTTTATAAAACGAGTCAACAATACTGAATATAAAGTAAAAAAATGTTTAAAAAACGGTTACAAACCCCATCAAAATGCAAAGAATCGCACAGTCAAGGAGGCCGCCATTTGCTTTCATTTTTGACATCACATTAAGCGCAATCAAAAAGTATAATGCGCGTGTCAGTGTGCGCATCAAAGTCCTTGCCATGGCCTTCCTATATGAAACTACGCGCATGTCATCACGCCTGAAGTTTGTACGCCCTAGCGGTACGCATACGTGCATCTCAGCCGTGCATTTTCACTTTTTGCTGCGCATTTTTAGCCTCCCGTGCATGTTAGCGAAAAAAAATAAATAAATAAAGAGCGCACACGTGACTCATTTCAGCGCATCTGATTGGCTACATTCTTGAACCCATTTCATAACACTTTTTAATGGGAACTTTTTTACACGGTCATGACGGTAGGAAAGAAAAATGCACGGTCACGTGACCAGTGTAATATGACCAATGAGAATGCCTACATCCTAGAACCCGTTTTATAACATTGTTTTACAAACATAAAGGATAACATAGTTTTTAGAATACCACTCGTTGCCTTTATCGTCTGAACGAGGATCTGCCAAAATTTAATTCAATTAACAAGAACCAATTGCAGTAATTTGAAAATCCAAATTCGAACAACTAACAGTGATAAATCTACCTAGCACTGGCGTAAATCCCGGGGGGATGGGGGATATCCCCCCCCCCACTTTTCGAGGAGGGGGGGGGGGATGGCCTGTACAATCACCCCCCCCCCATTTTTCACGAAAGAAATGAAAAAATATATGTTACTAGATAATTGTTATTATTCTTCTTTTTCTTTCTTCTTTTTCTTTCTTCTTCTTCTTCTTCTTCTTATTATTATTATTCTCCTTCTTCTTTTTCTTCTGTTATCCTGATGAAGATGATAATGATGATGATGAGGAGGAGGATGATTATTGTTATTTATTACAGTAATTGTTATTATCATCATCATCATTTTCACAGTTATATTACTATTATTTTCGTACTAGTATATTAGATTGTTATTGATAATGTTATTCATAAAATTATTATTGGTTTTATTTTCCTTATATTTCAAACATATCATTGTTATAAAATATATCTAAAATACTTTACCACTTTTCATCAGGTTGGGGTGAGACTGCTTCTCCCCTCTCCACCCCCCCCCCCCCTCCTTCTCTCTCTCCATCTCTCTGTTTCTCTCTCACTCTCCACGGTCTCAACTTCTGTCTGGAAAGTGGTATTATCATGGTCATTATAATGATTGTATATGATTTTTCCCTGAGAATGTACAGAAATTTTTAAAGCAACAAAGTTTGAAATAAAAGAGATTTCATCTGATTTTATACATCATGTTCAAGACTCTTCTTCACTCTTCTAGAATGACGCATCATTTGAAGAAAATTAGATGTTTGTAGACGTTGATTAGAGGTGTGTGTGTGTGTGTGTGTGTATGGGGGTGTGGATGGGTGTTAGATTGTGAATAATATGGGAGGGGTATGTGCCTATGAGTGTTTTTTGAATGACAAAACGTGCCTTGTGTTTGTCAAACAAGATCACGTTGGCAAGTTATTTCAACCATCCCACACTCCTCGATACGGTTACGCCACTGCTACCTAGATCTGTGAATAGCAGGTAAACTCTAACGTTAATAGATTTATCGTATGATCAAACGTAACTGTTAATGAATTAAAGTGAGAATAGATCTTACGTTAGATATATTCTAACTAACGTGTACGATTAGTAACAGTGTACTTTTTCTGTTCTTGACCTCTAATTATTACTTTGCATTCACAGTTCGGACTAAAGCCATGATTTTGACTTTGGACAGTTATATTACATGTTTCTCTGGGACTTTCACCGATTTAACTTAGAGCATTTGTTTTTAAAGGTAGGCGATTACGAACGTTATCCAGCATGAAGTGTTACAAAATGATAATATAGTCGTTTTCAATATATATAAAGGCAAAACAAGAATTAAAAAGATAATAATACCTGAAGGTAATAAACCAAACTTCTGCCACATTATGTCCTGCAGTAAATCGAATACTTGGGCCAGTAAATGGATATCTATCTTTTATTGGTCAACGGTTGGAGAGAGTCTCCTTCGCGGCTGGTGATTAGTTGTGGGTGACTTGAGGGCCAAAACCTGTACTACCCCAGGCCCGTGTACCCCTTCTAGATTGTCAGTGACTCGGTTATTCGAGGTGCGGGGACCTTTGTGTGACTAGATTTTAGTTCAATGCCAAGCTATTTGATACACAGCATAATCTAAATAAATACCTGTATTTTCATGTGTAACAATTCATGCTTCCTTGTAGCTTTAACCATTGATCATTAGATTTTCACCTTTTTCCTATATTCCACTGTGCTATATACATGTATATATTTTCGTAGTCCTGTATGTAAAAATGCGTAACAAATTATAATCATTTGATACAGATATGGTTTCATATTGCCAAATAGACATAACAATGATCTGCGTATCAATGCGCCAGATTTGGCCATTTCAAAGACTATATAAATGTATTATATTTGTTATTTCATGTACTGCACTGCACTTCTCCCGCCTTGAACTGGGGTTTACCCAAGTGTTTAAAAATTAATATCAATTTTAAAAAAATGAATTCTTTAGTTTGAAATTATTCGCATCTGTCGTTATACGCACTAATAGAGCGCCTCCGCGCGGCTTCTGAGTTGCCTAGGTCAAGCTAAACCGAGAAGTCTGCTCAAAGTACCGAGCCGGACTGGCAAGATTTTGCCTTTTGGGCGAGGAGGGGTTAACTTTCTGTTACAGGCGTATGACAGGTGTATCAAAGCTTGGGCGCGCTGCGAATTTTCTTCTCAATTTAGGATCTAGACTCTAACTCTAACTGACGCCTCTCGAGAAATAGACGACTGCAGTCGTTTCTACCGACGCCATATATTTAAATAGATTTTTCACTGGCACTCATCTGCCGGTACCATAATGTCGCATAGCTCATATCTACTGTTCGGGTCAATGGTATAACACCACACCGTCGGTTCCCCGTCAGGATTTCGACAGTAGTTGTGATCTCCTAGCCCGCTGTTTGGGTAATAAATGGGAGTTCTTGAGTGAGAATGGGGTGATTGGACCGACCACTTCATGCATACCCGACCACTGACGGTGGTGTTGACGAAACCTCTGTAATCTGCGCCATTTGTGTCTGTGTAACACTCTGGATTTACTGCAATGGAACAACCATAATGACAAGCAATCAAGATGGGAGAAAGTGTGGCAACATTTTGATCTCCTAGCCCGCTGTTAGGGTAAGGAATACCCGGTTGACTGTAACTCTCCTCAGTCATTAGATGTTCCAAAAGATACACAGAGAAAGGTGAAATTGAAGGATTCTTGACAGCTTGGCACTTTGGCACTTTCAGTATTAGTTGGGATGTACTTTAAGTACAGACCACCTCTTATTATCGTTCGATTTTTAAAAAAAAATTATTTAAAATTTCTACCCACTTTTTTGTGTTCACAATATCTCAAATATGGCTTGTTCAAATTTATTCAAATTTGGTACAACGGTAGATATGGTTGTGAAGTTGTGCACCTTCACTTTTTGACTTAGTCACTGCATCGTGACGTCATGATGATCTAGGCGCCCTTTTGTAAAAATCCGACATATGCTATATCTCTGCGATAGAAAGTCATAACATAACCATATTTGGCATAGTGCACGTTAATTATAAGAGAAAGTGTTTAAACATAGTGTGCGTGCGCTTTCTATTGCAGAGATATAGCATAAGTCGGATTTTTACAAAATGGCGCCTAGAAGACGTCACGATGCAATGATTAAGTAAAAAAAAAATATCTAGAATCAATCTTGTTACCATAAGTGTAAATGTATCAATCAAATCATATTTGATGATTATGCATCTATCTCCAAAAACGGGTTTCCTTTTTTCTGGGACGCACTGTATGTATATAGATATAGATATATATATATATATATATGTTACGGACAGAATCGTTTACAAAGTTCAAAATCAATTAACAGATGAGGGAGAGCAAAAGCAATTTATACATTTAACTATGAAGGCTGGGGGAGAAAGATAAAACCAAAATCGGCAACTAAATTTGATTCAAATGGAACAATTTATTTGACAAAAGATAAAACAATTCTATAACAACAACACTGCCCAGGCAGAAGAAAAAGCTCGGCCTGACGCTAACATAAGAGATAAGCCAGATTGATGAAATTCCTCGTCATACCATAAAGGACGTAGAAACCCGATACACAACAAAGAGAAGAAGGGACAGCATCTGATGTTGGTTGATAATAATGATGGAAGTGACAATAAATTCAAAGTGACTGTTAAGACTTGTGTTGCGCGCAGGCGCAGAAACAAATACACAATATGGTCTCCAAGGACATTCCACTTTATAAGAGGGGTGGAATAAAAAACAAAACAGATGATGAAACAAAATATAATGATATCAACAATAATATTGTATCCTGCTATAACATATATATATATTATATATACATATACACACAAGCGCGCGCTCGTGTACATGTATGTAGCCTACCTTGATGATCTCTCCAGTCCCCGATCTCTCCAGTATATGCTGGTGTACAAGAGCAAGTGAATCCAGTGTCTATCTCTTTGCATGTGCCTGAGTTTTCGCATGGTGATGACCAGCAATCTATAAATTAAAACAAGGAGGACGGTTGTTTTAATGTTTTCATGAATACACTCTCACCACAACCGTATTTTAAGGGGCAAGTGAAACATAAGTTGTAAAGGCAAGCTTTTAGATAAGGAGAGAAAAAAAAAGTTTATTGTGTACCTGGTATCTGGCATAGGAATGTTTCTTTTCCGGTGAAGTCGAAGGTATCAGGAAGAAAGTCTGTCCTGGCGGTTGGTTTGGCTATTCTTTGGACAGTCTCCATCTCTCCGGTTGGTCCTATGACAGTTGTGAGGGGACATGTCATGGCAGCACATTTCTCTGTCGCTTTTGAGCCCTCATCAATCTCAAAAAGGAAACCTAAACCCAAGAGGGGGGAAAAAGATATCTTGATATTTAATAAGTTGTCCCAGAATTAGACTGTTAAAGTGATTGACTGCACACGCAAATTGCACGTTGTTAAATAAACTATGTTTGAGAATCGAGACAATCAAGAATCAGAAGGCTCATGATGAGGAGAGGCAGACTGGTTGTGAGATGTTCAAATAATATTAAGGTGAAGACCGTTTCCACGGAGCCCTTATATCTTTTAGGAATATCCGAAAGCAATAAAAGGATTATCCAATCTGAGATAAGGATAGAAAACTGGTATTATCTCGAGCATATAAATTCGATCTTTTTTCGGAGAACATAACGACAACTAAACACAAAACAAAAAGGAAGTTCCCTCTGAGTAACTCCTCATAATTTCTGAACCGCAAAGTTTTGAACAAATCTAACTAGAAGCGACTGTGCCTACGGTTCTTATGTAACTTTTGTGTGAAAATCAAAGGTATCCGTCAAGTCATGCTTGAATGAGCACGCTGTAAAGACAAAATGACCACATTTCAACATTCACAAGAAAGTCATTTTTCCAGTGCACCGAGCGACAGTCAAATACATGACTGTCGGCTCTGTGTGTATGCATTGGACTGGTTAATGATCTATGGACACCTTGCTGACCTTAAATCCATTTTTCACGGTTGACTGAGCACCATTGAAGGTGATGTCTTTCCAGCATAAATCATCTGCATCAATACCCAATTTTTCCTGAAGAGTGTTGGAAAGACTGAATGCAATAACGGGAGGAGAACCCTGATTTACACATTTTTTTCTTCATATTATTTTTTATTCCCCTTAAAAGTTACAGAAGACCCCAGAAACAACGTCTTGTATGACGAATAAGAATTTAAAAGAGAATCAAATTCATTGATTTTGAAAAAATGTTTTAAAATCTAAACATGTTCATGTGAAAGATATCATTATGGATTGCAGTGCTTCCTTTCCACATTCCTCAGACAGTAATGTATCCTCAACTGGTTGGAAGAGATGGGACGAAGAAATAAAAAAACATTAAATGGTCATAACCAGAATCTCTCTTTTTGAAAATGGAACATTTTTAGTCCATCTTCCTGTAATATGCCTTGCAATTTGCATCCTTTCGACATGCTCCAATGAAAAATGGAACTGTGTGCAGTAAGACATAATCTCAGGGACGTCGATCCTGGGGGGACAGGGGGGCGATTGCCCCCCCCCCCGAAAATATTGGGGGGGCAAACATATAATTTTGCCCCCCCCCCCCCAATAAATCCGGAGGTGTAAAATAAAATAAGGAAAAACTGATGCAAAACTCGGGAAATGAAACCTTCCAAACAATGAAATACAAAAGGTTTTACAAGGTCAGACTTCAATTTCGCCGCGCGCTTCGCGCGCAAATTCTCTAATCTTTACTGCGTCATGTAACCGTGGAGAAGCTGTTTTTAAGAGGCGTTCCAAAAAATCATGACGCCATTAAAAAACGTTCTGAACATACATAATTCAATTCAAAGTTTAAATTTTCATATTTATTTAGTTTTTTCTCCATTTTTTCATAGTTCATAAGTGTTTATTTTTTCTATCATTTTGTGTTATATCTTCTCTACTCAATTTGCTGTTATGTAAGATATATTTTCCCATCATTTTGTCGTTTTTCATGTGATATTTAATTCCATTTTCTGTTCATGATATCGATATGCATACTTTATTTAAGTTCAAATTACCATTATATCTTTATCAAGGCTATGATGATCAGAGGCAGCGCTCCGGGGAAGGGGGGGGGGAGGCAGGGGGGCAAAGTGACCCCGGCCCCCCCCCTCACTTTTTCAAGTACCCCCAAAAGGGCCCCTAAAAGTGCCCCTTTTCATAGCTGATAAGTGCCTTTTTCTTCGTATAGTGCCCCTTTTTCGTTCTAATCAGTGTCCTTTTTACCTTCTGATGAGTGCCCCTTTTAACCTCAGAAATAAGTGCCCCTTTTGTTTTCTGATAAATGCGACATCGGTAGATACTGGTATATATAAAGTATATATATATACATGATATATGGTTATATATAAAGTCCACAAAGGAGCCTTATACATATAGCTCCAAATAATCAGAGAGGCTTCATAACAATACATTCCCCTACTGATATCAGCACAATAGTGAGGCAATGGAGCAGGGGGTAGGAGGGACCCCAATGCCCTAAATTATACAAGAATGAGCAGTGCTCCTAAATTATAAAAGGAACGAGGACAAGTTTTTCTAAAATTTTTCTAAAGCTCACTCGCTAAGCTCGCTCGCATTTACTATTATCTTCTTATCATATTAGAAAAATCGCTATATATAATTCAACACCCGTTGCCTTTAGCGTTAGAAATAAATCTTTAAGTTTTTGCTCGCTCGCTTCGCTCGCTCGCAAATGAATAATCAGGCTATTACACTCAAGTGCAAAGTAGTTTTTTCTAGAACCATGTTAAGATACAAAAAATAGCGTGTCGAAAATGATCCTCGGTTGTGTATTGATCAGAACGTACCGGTATACTAATGTTTCGAAGTGGTATTTTCCGCCTTGTTTCCACCCTTTGTAGGTGCTGCTTTTTGTTGGTGCCCCCCCCCCCCCCCCACTTTAAAAGACGCACCACCGCCCCTGATGATGATTGAATTGAGTGCGAAATGATCATCGTTACAATAGGCTGTCTTGCCCCCCCCCCCATCCGAAAAACGGATCGACGCCCCTGCATAATCTGCAATGTTTTTATGTGTGTGCGCGGGCGTGTGTGTGCCTGTGTAGGGGAGGGGGTGGATGTGCGGTTAGGTATAGGATTAAGGATTAACCCTTTCGAGACAATTGACCACATTTTGTGGTTGGGCTCAATAACTTTTGATTCAGAGCCCTGAAAAATATACTAGATACATGAGTAGAAAGAGCAAAAATTTCTGCACACACTGTGTCCATTTTTGTTACATGACAATATTGCGTTTGATGCCAGAAATTTTAAAATGAGAATAAGATTTAAAATCCTTAAATTGGCAACACATTGAGAGGTTCAAAATCATTGTTTTTATCAAAATTGGCAACTTTTTCAACTTTTCGCCAATTCTTTTAACCATGTATATTGTTTTCAAAGACATTACCCCTTATTACAATCTTATAGCACTAAAAGAAAAATATCATTGTTGCCAATTTGAAGAGTAAAATGTGATCAATTTAGCCCTGAAATAATTCCTGTCCTGAAAGGGTTAAATGGTTGTTCAAGTAGACAGAGAATATGCACTTGATGCCCGATACGCACTTTGATCAAATTCAAGCATTTTTGCGCAAACCAGTGTTTGCGAGTTTTACAAAAGTAGCCAGTACTCACTTAAGCGTTAAATATTGTCAATACTTATATTGTCATCCGATGAAACAGGCCCTCACCCATAATTGTATAAGAAAAAATATTATATTGATATTGTAAAATTATGATTTTGGAGAATATTTTCAAAGTGGGTACTTTTTTTTGGATACGCACTGTATAGTATATTTTGATACTTCCAGGTGTCATTTACATTAAATGTGTTTGGTTGGATACCTAAAACTGACGAAAAATGGCAAAACAGCACGTGCAACTTTGATGTACTTTTCTGTTTAAAAGTAAGAGAAAACAAAATATGCATTGAATAGGTCCAAAGTAGCCACATGTTGGTTACTGATTTGCAAATGCAATATATCCATTAAATGAATTCTAGAAGGATCTTAAAATGTCCATGCAGTATATTCTACCAGAAAGTTTCTGGGATGTTGTTCAGACCTTCTATTCAACTCGTCCAACACAAGCTTCTTTCTTTTTTTACTTTTTTTTTTTGGGGGGGGGGGGCGGTGGTTAGGGTCCAGAGACAGAACATGCCAAACCATTTGCATTCCCTTACCTTATTCTCATATTTTCTTTCGCTAACAGATAGTTTTTGCATAGCTTACATGTGTTTGGGGGTCACAGTACTGCTATAATTTAAGAATTTTCTCATTTATGCACTTTCCAAAGATCAAGAACACTGGTATCTTTCACCATGTTCACTGAGGAAGTCAAGTTTACAATTTTCGCATCGAAGTCATATGTGTATCGTGACTACAGGGGCGGTCAACAAGTGTCTTTTACTTGCGTTATCCCTACTCAAGCATGGATGAGGGGTATGTGTAAACTAATAGTCTAGAATTGTTTTGATGGTTAAGTTGGTGCTTTGTACAAGGTTGGAGATATTCTTGACCAACATTAATGCTTCAACAGTCTATCAAAATAAGCAATGCGACCTAGTCACTCTCTAATCATGGAACCTCTCAAATAACATCACTAGAACAACTCCCAAAATACAAATACGTTCAAGCTACATAATATACAGGACCAGTGGTTACAAAATAATGTGCTCAGAAGCGGATCTAGAGGGGGGGGGGGGGGGGGGTTGGGGGGGGGGGTTGCAACCCCCCCCCCCAAAAAAAAAAAAAAAAAAATCCGGGGACCATTTTTTTTTTTATCTTCTCTTTTTTTTTAAACTTGTAATTTTATTTTATTCTATTTATGTATTTATTTTATTTTTTATTATTATTCTGCCAGTCCATCATATTCGACTGAGATTTGCCAGTGAGTATCAGTGACAAGCTGTTCATAATAAAAGTATTAGGCTGACAGTGCTTATTCCAAGGTCCCCAATTCTTTGTATCTGTGTTGTCAACTGGCCTTACATTGCAGGAAGATGCAACTAAATTTTACAAATTTTCATGGGGGGGGGGGTTAATTTGGCAATGACCTCTATACCAAAAATAGTGGTGTTTTAGATGCAAGAAAACGCCATTTTCACACACAGATTTTCAAAAATTCTCCCTACTGTGGGAGGGGGGACACCCCCCTCCCACACCCTCCCCCCCCCCTTTATAAAAAGCTAGATCCGCCCCTGGTGCTATAACATGAAATAAAAGCCTTTGTAAGCTTCGTTTCAGTGCCATAACCTAAAATGGCCTATGTGGGACAGGGAAAGGGGGATAGCAAAGACACATCTTTGGAATGTTCCTGCAAGAATACTGGATTTATATTTTGCCCTCCAAAAGTTTGGGTAATAAGAACTGATTTCTCATAATTACCCACTGTTCATTTATCATCAGATATGTTGCACTTTACTAATTTGGTATCAAACTGAAGAGTAGACATCACCCTTCAATTTGACACCATTTTAACATACATGCAAAGCGGTTCAGGGGGCAGTCATGCGTTAAAAGGGCAATCTAATCCCCAAAATACCATTTCCAGCGCAATTAGAAGGTTTGGTTTGGTCAGTTGTGCCAGCATTTTTGCCCTATCGGTATTCTACAAAATCTAACCCTCGTTTGTACTGATTAATATTACAAATTTGTTGACTGATATACTATAAGTATTCCTATACTCATGCAGAAAAACCAGTATTTTCATCTCAGAAACACTTCAACATTTTGGGAACACCACAATGCTTTTTTGTTTTCTTTTTTCATGGGAAGTCATGTTCTTTGCATTTGTGCATACCCTCACAAGAAAAATGATGACTAAATGAATAATGGTGTGTCATGATAGATGCACATTTATTTATTTTTCAAAGTTTTATTTTACCATGTTTCGGATCACAGAGACTTCTCATCTAAGAACCATGGAAATGTCTCTTTCTATGCCTTTTGAAGATGAAAAAGTATTGTCTTTCAGCAGGACAATGACCCCAATCATTCTTCGTCGCCTTCCCGCAGAAAGGCCGTTAACGTATTTTAGAGCCAAAAAAAAAACGAATTTTGTTTTACTGACAAAATTGAAAGAGCAGGTCATGAGCTTTCTTATGATGTAATTATTATATCGAAATTCAACGAAATTTGGCAGTTATTTAAGCTGGAAAAAGGCCACAAGGGGCGAAGGATAACTTTGTTCCCGGAAAAAGGTCGCTACGGTACTACAGTCCTTACGTCGGGCAGTGAAACGCGCAAGAAATGCCCGCAAGAAGGCCACAACCATAGAGATACATACTATAGTATGTATCTCTATGGCCACAACGCGGATGATCGCAGTAAGTAAAAGTTCTCTTGTTTGATAAATGAACGTTTATCAGAGTTGTATTGGGTCAAATGATTGAATTATTTTGATTTGATGGATAACTGTAGGTTTCAACAATGTAAAGTGGCAATTTTGTTACGTTTATAACAGGAAAGTACAACGTTTAAACAGGGACTCAGTTTTATAATTATGAGGGGAGCAATAAAAAGCTCTCCTAGAACTTTTAAGGAGAGCGGTAGGGGAGCACTGCAAAAAGCTCTTCTTCGACATACAAGGGGAGCTTTTTGTCCGATTAGCAAAATTCACGGAGGAAATACACATACTAAGTTACAACCAACAACCAAAGGAGACAAACTGTAACCCCTCCCCCCCCCCCCCCAAGCTTTTTTTTATTCCAAGGAAATGTTTTTAGGAGTAAAAAAAAATATTACTTGAATATTTAAATAAAATCAAAATGAATTAAAATGATTTAAAAAGGGCCTTTAATTTTGATTTTTTTTCAGAGGGCTCTGTTGGCTCAGTGATTGCTTTTAACAGAGTGTATGAGTGTGGGTTTGAGCATGTGTTTTCGTTTCTTTGTTGTTGTTCTTGTTTGTTTTTTGAGGGGGGTGTTTTGATGAATATCAGAACAAAAATGCCTAAATCAACTTAGATAAATGCAATAAAAAAAATAGGAATAGCCTACAGTACAGTGCAGTTTGTTTAAAAACATCTACATTTATCATAAAAATAATAGATAATCAGGACTAAATTTGTACGCTATGCCATTCAAAGCGATATATTATAAATCAGTTATCATATACCATAAGTACATCAACACTTGTTTCTCTACCCTAACCCTCAAGATAGAGTCACAGCAGCTTGATCATCACAGTCACACTCACACAATGCCTTGCACTAACGTAAAAATAACGATGTTTTACATTAAATACAGGAGAAATTCAGGCAAATAAACCCCACATAAATAATTTGTATCATTGTTCACTTTGAATAACACTTCTCAAAATCAGTATTAACCTCAAAAATCAGGATTCAGCTCAGAAAACCGCTACACTTTCATTGCTCTGCAAACACCAATTAACACATGTGGGACCTACTACGGTGAGTCAGTATTATGACGAACTTGATGCTCGTTTTGAACTTATGTTTTGCATTAAATACAGGAGAAATTCAGGCAAATAAACCCCACATAAATAATTTGTATCATTGTATACCGTAAATAAAAATACTCAAAATCAATATCAACCTAAAAAAAAACCAGGATTCAGCTCGGAAAACCGCTACACTTTCATTGCTCTGCAAACACCAATTAACACATGTGGGACCTACTAACTACGGTGAGTCAAGTATTATGACGAACTTGATGCATGTTTTGGACTTCAATTTCGCCATTTTAATAAATACAGTTTTATGGAGTATTCCCATACCCAATTGAAGTATTATTATTATTTTCCCACGTAAGCAGTATGTTTTTTTTTTTTTTTTTTTTTTCCTCTGGAATTTTTATTTTTAGATTTTTATTTTTGTTTTGTTGTTTTTTTAAAAAAAGACTCGGATAGATCGCGCGCACCTCAGCGATCGCGAGGCGCGCGATAAATCGCACTACCTGAATTGGATTAAGGCGCGCATGTAGCGCGCGATCGCTCTCGCGCGCCTTAAAATCGAGTCCCTGACGTTATCTTTTTGTTCGTTCCCATGTGTGATAAAACGTGTATGTAGACCTCCCGCGCCAAAGAAATAGTGTTTACTAGTAATACCTATTTAAGTAATCACCCTAGCCTAGCCTAGGTCTAAGCCTAGGGCTTAGGCACACCACATAATTGTGTAATATCAGGAGTCCAAAATAATCGTCTAGTAATTATCAATGTGTTGATGGTCACATGTGTTTTAACAGTGTTTATTTTATGAAATCTATGGTAGATTGTAATGTATTTTGAGCTTCATATCATAGTTTTCTTCTTTTGACATTTTGCTAGTGTGATTTTAACATGGTTGAAGCAAAATTAACAGTGTTTTATCCACTGAAATTGATTTGATAACAATGTATACATGTATATAATTTCACAGAAATGGATTCGGATGGACATGATGACAGACTGGCTCTCATTAAGTGGGTCAAGTCCAGGACTATCAACACGGTGGCTGTAAAAAACTTGACCTATGATGGGAGGTTGTGTAAAGGGAAAAGAGTGAAAATGAAGGGAATAAGGAAATGGTACACAGGCATCGTTGTGGATTACGACAGTGTCAGTGATTCTGAATCTCAGGAAGATCTACCCTTGTCTCAGTACTTTCCAAATCATCATGCTGACGAAGTGTCGACAGATTGTGAGTAACACGTCTATTGATCATTTCTTGATCATTTCATTAATTTTTCATAAGAACACTGATTTAATGCAATTCTGTAACCTTGTAATTGGACATATTTTCCCTTTGAAGCTTTTCTTTCATCTTAAATTCAATGCAAAGCTACTGTAAATATCCTCCAGAATATTAATTCAGAATATTGTATTATACATGTAAAAGGCTTGATTGGTGAACAAAGAGAACAAATTGTAATTTTTCAAAACTTGAATTTAGAGTATTTGCTTGCATGCCGATTTAAATTAATTATTTTGAAACTAACATTTTTATCATTTCATTAAAGCTTGTATCATATTTCTGTATTTATGAAAGCAATGTGTGCACAGAAATAACAGATGTTATGCATATCTAATTAACAAAGATGTCAAATTCGCAGAAGCGACTTAACAAATGTTAATGTGATGCATTGTCCTTTTAATGATTTCCAGCAAATGAAGCTGAGCATGACCCACAGAATCCAGAAGAGCAGCATGCTGCATGCCCTTCGAGTTCCCAACAAGCCCAACCTCAACCTGGCAAAGCTGTTGATAAAGAAGGTAAATCAAATTCATTAAATAGAAAAACATGCAGGGGACAAAGGGATGGGCCCATATAATTTCTGTAAATCAGTAAAATTGTTGATACTGTGATATAAAGAGTCTGCATAATTTTTTCTCAAAACCAATTCAACCATAAAAGATGTTGTTTCTCCTTCTGAGACTTTAGTTATCTTCAGCTTTAGGACAATTAAAGGACAAGAAATTATACATCAATGCTACATATCTAAATTGTGTAAAGATATAGATGAACAAAAATAAATATTGTATTTCATTATTTCATTTTAAGCACACATCGAACAGACTGAACGGGCAAGTGACCCACTTGTAGAGCAAGTCTGTGCTACTCATTCCAGTCTCCTACAGGCTCCAAGTCCACCTGGAGAAGATGTCAGTGAGGGAGGTAAATGAAATACAAATTTACCAAATACAGGAAAAGAGAAATAGATTAATCATAACTTGCATACTGGTAGTGCTAGCTTAAATTTGAATACTGTATTCTCAAATTATGAATCGTGGAAAAAATAGAAATTCATATTTTGATATATATAGCAGTAGACGAGAATATAAGTAACAATATTTTAAAGTCTCTTTGATAAATTTTTTTTTAAAAATTCAATTGAAAGATGATAGATTACAGGAATTTAAATCCGTTCTTGCTTGTTTTATAGAAAACAATGGAGAGACTGAGCATTGGAGTGATCCTCAAAATCAAGTAGAGCAGAGTGGCCACGCTACTCATTCCAGGCCTCTGCAGGCCCAAAGTCAACCTGGAGAAGATGTCAATGAAGGCAGTGAGTGACAGTTAATCTTGTTAGAAACCTTAGCCATATTCATGTTTAAAATGTAAGAGATGATAATGAAGTACTTGCAGCATGACTACGTGCTGACATGAACTTCATGTTGACCATCCGTTTTATGTTTATCAGACTGTAATAGATTAATTTCTGAAACTTATTTTGTAGTGTTATTTTTACCCCTGTAGTATGCACATCGTGTGCTCTCTCCCTCTCTCTCTCTCTCTCTCTCTCTCTTCTCCTCTCCACCTCTCCTCTCTTTTTCTTTACTCTTCACATATGCAGCAACATTTACTATCCTTGTATTTTTCTCTTCCCTTGCTTTGATTTATGTTGTCTTATATTCTTTTTATTATGTTCACCATACTATATACGTGTCGTAACAAGCTCTCAAATTATGGATTTATAATTGTATTATTATTCTGCCACTTTTTTGTAATATATGTATATCTATATATTTTGGGGGGTTTTTTTTTGTTTTTTTTTTGTCTATATATTTACATGTTAAAAAAAAATACGTTTGTCATTATTTCGAGGGATCCACATACTACAAGCTTTGCTTTTCAGTGGATCCCTCCATTTCCACAGGTTTAACTTAAAAAAAAAAAATACAATTATACTGGATGTCTATGTATACTTTCTATTTTATCACTTTAAACCATGTAAAATGTATTTTGTTATTGAATATTGAATTGTATATTTGATTTCTTGTTAAAATCACTGTTCTGTTGGAAATGAAAATAAAACTGAAACTGAAACTGAAACTGAACTATTTCCATGACAAGTTGAGAAGACTGATTTCATAACGATTTTGTAACTTTAACTTGTGGGACTTTCCAAGCAAAGCTTTATTTTCATCTTAACTTGAAATAAGAAATTTTTGTAAAAAATTTTCAGAATATCTTAAGTGTAAAAAGCTTAATAAGTGATAAAAGAGAACAAAGTATTCTTTCCAGAGTGACCTATATTGTCTGCAAGCATATTTCATAGAATGAGTTTTTAAAAGTTATGATTTTAACATTTCATTATATCTTGCATCATATGTCACCATTTCGGAAAGCAATGTGCATACAGAAATTACAGACTTTATGTATATCAAATTACCAAAGATGTCATATTCATAGAAGCACTAATTACATATGTTAATGTGATGCATTGTCTTTTTAATGATTTCCAGCAAATGAAGCTGAGCATGACCCACAGAATCCAGAAGAGCAGCGTGCTGCATGTCCTTCAAGTTCCCAACAAGCCCAACCTCGACCTGGCAAAGCTGTTGATAAAGAAGGTAAATCAAATTCATTAAATAGAAAAACATGCAGGGGACAAAGGGATGGTCCCATATAATTTCTCTAAATCAGTAAAATTGTTGATACTGTGATATAAAGAGTCTGCGTAATCAAATGTGATTTTTTTTTTTCCTCAAAACCCATTTAGCATTTTGTTTATGGTCACATGTGTTTTAACAGTGTTTATTTTATGAAATCTATGGTAGATTGTAATGTATTTTGAGCTTCATATCATAGTTTTCTTCTTTTGACATTTTGCTAGTGTGATTTTAACATGGTTGAAGCAAAATTAACAGTGTTTTATCCACTGAAATTGATTTGATAACAATGTATACATGTATATAATTTCACAGAAATGGATTCGGATGGACATGATGACAGTCTGGCTCTCATTAAGTGGGCCAAGTCCAGGACTATTAACACGGTGGCTGTAAAAGACTTGACCTATGATGGGAGGTTGTGTAAAGGGAAAAGAGTGAAAATGAAGGGAATAAGGAAATGGTACACAGGCATCGTTGTGGATTACGACAGTGTCAGTGATTCTGAATCTCAGGAAGACCTACCCTTGTCTCAGTACTTTCCAAATCATCACGCTGACGAAGTGTCGACAGATTGTGAGTAACACGTCTATTGATCATTTCTTGATCATTTCATTAATTTTTCATAAGAACACTGATTTGATGCAATTCTGTAACCTTGTAATTGGACATATTTTCCCTTTGAAGCTTTTCTTTCATCTTAAATTCAATGCAAAGCTACTGTAAATATCCTCCAGAATATTAATTCAGAATATTGTATTATACATGTAAAAGGCTTGATTGGTGAACAAAGAGAACAAATTGTAGTTTTTCAAAACTTGAATTTAGAGTATTTGCTTGCATGCAGATTTAAATTAATTATTTTGAAACTAACAATTTTATCATTTCATTAAAGCTTGTATCATATTTCTATATTTCCGAAAGCAATGTGCGCACAGAAATAACAGATGTTATGCATATCTAATTAACAAAGATGTCAAATTCGCAGAAGCGACTTAACAAATGTTAATGTGATGCATTGTCCTTTTAATGATTTCCAGCAAATGAAGCTGAGCATGACCCACAGAATCCAGAAGAGCAGCATGCTGCATGCCCTTCGAGTTCCCAACAAGCCCAACCTCAACCTGGCAAAGCTGTTGATAAAGAAGGTAAATCAAATTCATTAAATAGAAAAACATGCAGGGGACAAAGGGATGGGCCCATATAATTTCTGTAAATCAGTAAAATTGTTGATACTGTGATATAAAGAGTCTGCATAATTTTTTCTCAAAACCAATTCAACCATAAAAGATGTTGTTTCTCCTTCTGAGACTTATGATATCTTAATCTTTAGGACAATTAAAGGACAAGAAATACATCAATGCTACATATCTAAATTGTGTAAAGATATAGATGAACAAAGATAAATATTGTATTCTATTATTTCATTTTAAGCACATGTCGAACAGACTGAACGGGCAAGTGACCCACCTGTAGAGCAAGTCTGTGCTACTCATTCCAGCCTCCCTCAGACTCAAAGTGAACATGGAGAAGATATCAATGGAGACAGTGAGTGACAGTCCAATTTAGTAAAGCTAGATAAAATTGGCCTTTTGAATACTGCCCTCCCTTGTAGGCAACTCTTTTCATGGTGACATGGGGCTTAGATAGTACAGTCTGCCTGATAAATAAGGCTTTGTCTGCATTGGTCTTAGTTTGTTTGTTGTTGTTTTTTTTTTTTTTTGGGGGGGGGGTGAGAGGCAAAATATTGATATGCTTTCCTTGTTGCCTAGAAGAGATGATATGCCCTGAATACAGATCATAACAGTTACATGAAAAGATCTAATGCATCCTCTCGATTATATAGAAATCTTTAAGGATGATTACCTTAGCTTATGAAGGTGGGTACAAAAATTTGGCCACTTAGGTTGTAAATACATTACAATATAGATTTTCCATTATACTGTTCTAATGATTACATGCCTCCTAATCCCATGGAATAAGACCCTATAGTGTTAATCCATACACGTGCCAAAATTCCTTTTGTGTGATTTTTTTTTCAGTTAGCATCTTTCCAATGTCAGGATCCATGTCTTTCCTTTCCTCTGCTTACAATTTAGGGCTATTAGAAGTTTGGCAGACAGCAAAGGAAGGACTTGGAAAGCATCCCACATCCCCAATCCACCAGGGCCTTCTAGAAGATTCAACAGTCATGGACTTTGGCTTAGTGCTTAGTGTCAAGCAACAAGAAGAGGTATTTACAAAACACTACCACCACCCCCCCCCCCCCAAAAAAAAAGAAGAAGAAAAGATAGGGCTCCCTCAGATATTGTTATATCTTTAGCATTCTCAAACTCTGTGTCTCATTTTCACATTAGACGGCTCTTCCTTGCTTATAGAGTAAATTTATCACCATTTTTAATGAAACATGCAACAGGTAACAGTTACCTTCGTGAGCTTTAAAACATAGCTCAATTTCATGATTCTATTGTTTCTACATCAGGTGAGTCTGACAAAGCTTTACAAAAAGACAATGCTCATAAAAGGATCATACAATCAAAATGCTATCATTAGACTTAGTGAACGTGGTGTTGGGAAAAATGAATTCCCGATTCAATAAAAAACATTCAGTTTGTCCCATGAAATCACTTCTGCCTGTTTTTGGACCACCTGGGCAGGTATTTATGACATGGGGAAGTAGTATTTTTCTCCATAAAGTGGTAAATAGGGAGAGATGAACTTGTGTATAGTCAGTGCAGTGAAACTGCATGGAATTGTAACTAAATGATGGTAGTTTCATGTTTGTCGTTGATTTTCTTTTCTTTCTGTCAGATCCAAGGCTTGCTCAGCATGGATAATGATGGCCTATGGAGTCTGGAATGCCCTATGGACATTTCAGATTCTGAAGACGTTAGTATATTTATTGATAAGAATCAGAGAAAAAGCTTGTCATCCCAGTCGGGATGACCATCTAATATGATCAGATCGTAAACTATTGAACTGAGTTTTTACTAGAGGTGAATTAATTGCGACTGATATACCAGTTTTTCAGGGATTGAAAAGGTGTAATGGAAACCATCTCCTGCTTGAATGTAATTGACATTGTAATCAATTGTATCATTCATTTATGAAGGATATTATTTTTAGTCATTTTCATAATCTCAACCAGTGGCTGGTATAAAATCAATATTACATTGAGTAAAATACAATAAGACAAAAACTAACTTGTCTTTCTTAAGAACATGAAAACTGGTATAATCAATGATTTTCTTTAATGAAATGCAGGAACTCCAAGACGGTGGCAGAAATAAATCTCCTGTTCGTGCTGCTGGGGGTGCAGAGGAACTCCCAGAAGGTACTAGAGATGATACTCCCGTTCGTGCTGCTGGGGATGCAGACGAACTCCAGGAAGGTACTAGAGATGTCTCTCCTCTTCATGCTGCTGGAAATGCGGATGAGTGTGAAGGCGTAAGTCTTTCTTTGCATACACGTCAGTGTGCAGATTTGTTTTCGGTCGTGGCAACCGTTTATTAATTTGTATACACCTTTCGGATGTCATTACTCCCTAAGCAAAGATTTTCATATCCTGTTATTATAAGGCTAGCTTTGATATTGATTCTTCGACATGTGAAATTATATCAAATATAGTATTTGACCTTGCTAAAGGTTAACTTGCCCTTTAGCACTTACTTTACCACGAGTGCCGAAATGCACAGTTGAATCCATTTCTATTACATTGACATTGCTGTACATATTGGCTATTTGTTGATTCCGTTCTCTGCTGTCATGATTGTGTGTGTGTGCTCACTCAAGTGTTGCATTGTCTCTTGTGGTTTATTTGCCCTAATACCTTCACAAAAGAACAATTTCAATACCACAAAGTTACCCCAGTCAGTTACACTTATAAATTATTTGGCACACAGGGGTTTAATGTGCATATGGCATACATTCAGTTAAGAAGCAAGTACAATGATTTACTGAGAAAGTTTACATTTTATCTTTACAGGTAAGGGAAAACACCCAGGATGACAAAGCTAAGTTGAGAAGGGGCACCAAGAGACGTCGGAACAGAGGAGAATCTTACACCTCTTCATCAGGCAAACGGGTAAACGCAAGGAAAGTTGGAGAATGTTGCTCTGAGAAGTGTCACTTGCGTTGCAGAGAAAAGTTTACCCCGGAACAAAGGCAAACAATACACAATAACTATTGGGAAAATGGGGTGTACGAGAGACAGAGGGACTTCATCGCTCACCATGTAGAGGTGAAGACATCTGCAAAGAAGAGAAAGAAGCAAAATAAACGTGTTGCTAGAAGGTACTTCTTCACACATGATGGAAGACGAATTGAGGTTTGCTGTAAATTCTTCCTCAATACGTTAGATATAACGGAGAAAACTGTTCGGTATACAGTAAACCGCAGTTTCAAAAACAGAACAATGAAAGACAAGCGTGGGTGCAATACTTCATACAATAAGACGTCTGATGCAGCACTTGACAAAATTAGGGATCACATTAAACAATTTCCAACTGTTGAATCCCACTATTGTAGGAGGTCATCCAAGAGGCAGTATCTCTCATCTGATCTTAATGTGACAAAAATGTATGAATTATACAAAGATCATGTGACTGACCCACAATCACTGAAGGTGTACAGATCCGTCTTCAACGAAGAATTTAACTTATCTTTCCACCATCCCAAAAAAGACAGATGCAAATCCTGTGTAGCTTTCGAAAACTTATCTAAGCAAGGCCAGATGGAAGCTGCAGATGCACACATGCAACATTTGAGAAATAAGGAGGAATGCAAGAAACAAAAGATGCGTGAAAAAGAAAGAGCCGTTAAATGTGATCAGTTTCAGACATACACTTTTGACCTCCAGCAGGTTTTGACCACACCAAAGGGTCAAGCTTCGACTCTGTATTACAAAAGAAAGTTTGCCTCATACAACCTCACTTTGTACAACCAAAGCACAGGTGATGGATATTGCTGCTTGTGGCATGAAATCAATGGGAAGAGGGGGTCTTGTGAAATCGGAACATGTTTGATCAAGCATTTCGAGAGCTTACCAGAAACTGTTACAGAGTTGTCTTTGTTTTCGGATTCCTGCGGTGGTCAGAATCGTAATCGCCATCTGACTGCAGGTTTATACCATGCCGTGAAAACCTCTCCACACCTTCAAGTCATTAACCATATATACCTCGAGCCAGGCCACACGCAAATGGAGGTGGACAGTATGCACAGCGCAATAGAGCATGCCTCCAAGAACATCATCATCACTCACCCTGATCAATGGGAAACTGTCATAGCAATGGCTAGAAGAAAAAAGCCATACAAAGTGCATAAACTCAGCCATGGTGACTTTGTTGATCTGAAGGCAGTCAGTAAGGCATTGCTTTCTGCGCAACAGAAGGACTGTTCAGGATCTCCTGTACACTGGTTGAAAATCAGACATTTCCGCTATGAGAAGGGATCTCCAAGCATTAAGTTCAGAGATAGTTTTGACGAAGATTTCCGTGAGCTCCGGGTGTCAGGAAGCCGAAAGATCGGGAGAGAATCCATGATGCACAACCTGTACAGTGGTCTCCTTGGCGTTGCTCCTGCAAAGAAAAAAGACTTGGTGGATCTGTGCAAGACAAACGTTATTCCACCTGCCCATCATGACTTCTACCTGGGTCTTCCCACAATTGACCAACATGAGCCCACCTCTGACAGTGAGGAAGATAATGCTCTCACAGAAGAATGAATGACTTACACTTTCCAAAGAGACAGTGGATCTGATATATTTCTCATGTGTGGAGGATATTCATGGCATTTTAGATGGTGAAAATTCAAAATGAATATTATTACATGTATTTACTATAATTTTATCAGAATAAGTAGTAAGTTTGGAAGGTGAATATTCCAAGAAATTCCGAGCTTTATGCATAAACAATAGGTATAATGAAGCATTGGCTATTCTATAATTTTTGTGTTACAGAATGAACCGACCGATATACCATATTGCAATGACAAGATACATGAAATATGTAATTTACCAATAAATAAAATAAAAGAAATAGTATTTCTGAAATTACAAAAGACCAAAAACTTGAACACTTGATCGCACTAAAATATATTGATATTATAATAATTATAATCTACTTTTGGGTTTGTCGCCAATTTGCTTTTTATGGATTATTGTGATTAAGTTATATAAAAAACATGAGAATAGGAAAATATGATTTCTCATGAATGTACCGAAAATCAGAGAGGAAATGCTTTATGTATATTTTCACAAATAGAGGGCAAGTTATTGCACACTTGTATATCATCATCATCATCATCATCATCACCATCATCATCATCATAATTATCATCATCATCATAATTATCATCATCATCATAATTATCATCGTCACCTTCATCATCTTCATCATTATCATCATCATCAAAACATCTTTACCGTCATTGCAAGGTGCAAAATGAATGTGTTTCTGTCTGTACATTCAGATGCCTTGCCCTCCCCCCCCCCCCCCCAACACACACATACCGAAAAGCTGGCTATGCTAATGTTTAAGTGTGTGTCCGTCGACATTCCATTTTAAATTCTAATAATTTGAGGTATAGCAAATTAAATGGCAATAAAGATATGAATTCTAGAAATGATTTAATAAAGGTTATGAATTCAATAAGAATCATTTTATTGAACCCCAAGATTGTGGAACTAAGAGGGGAAATGTATTTGAAAGCATTGATATGACTCTCTATTTTTATTGGCATTCAGGAAGTACATGTAGATAAATGATGTTCACTATTTAAAATAATGCAAGTTTTCTCAGAGTTTACTTTACAATGATGAAATTTGAACATGTGATTATTATTACTTGATCATTTGCATGCTAACCAATTGAATTTCATTCAAACACATTTGGATGACAAGCTATTGAAAGAGTACAATTTATTTATTAATTAATATAATTCTTACAAATCTAAAAGAACCTCGTCGCGTAAGATAACGATTGAATTGACGTTCTGTATTTCTAATGACTTCAAAGTAGTTGTGTGAATACTTATTCAATGAGCCTTTTTTATTTGATTTTATTTTTTATTAAATTTTATACGATTTCAAGAATTAAGAGGGGGAAATATAGTTGAAAACACTGAGATGTATATTTGAAATGACTGTAATATTCATGATTGAGAAACAAAGTCATCAAATTTTAAATGAAATTATATAGTTTTCAATTTTCATTGTATTTAAGAAGTAGATGAATGATGTTCACTTTTACAAGAATGCAAATTTTCTCAGAGGAATGCAAACTTTACAACGATGAATTTTGAACATAACTTGATTATTTGTGAGCTAACCGATTGGATGTCATTCAAACTTATTTGGATGACAAACTGTTATACAGTTTAATGATGATTATGGTCCATACTTATCTAAGTAAGCCTTGACAGGTAAGATTTGATTCAACTGACGTTCTGCTTTAATAATGACTTCAAAGCAGGTGTGTAAATACTTATTCAATAAATCTTTTTATTTTATTTTATTTTTTTTAAATTTTATTCGATTTCAAGATTATGAATCAAGAAGGGGAAATATAGTTGAAAGTACTAGGATGACTATTCTAAACGACTGTAATATTCATTATTGAAAACAAAGTCAATAATAAATTTTAAATGAAATAGTTGATGAGCTTCTAAAAGAAATTATTCTTCAAAGCAGTTGAAAAATATGTACTCAATAGGATTTCTTTAATTATTTTATTTGTATTTAATTTTATTCGATTTGAAGATTGTGGAATTAAGAGGGGGAAATGTAGGTGAAAGCATGAGAAGTATATCTAAAACAACTGTAATATTCATGACTGAAAACTAATTCATAATGAACTAATTTCTGATGCATTTTCATAGTTTTTAATTTTTATTGGTATATTATGGGAATGCAAATTTTCCAAGAGAGATGTACACTTTATTTTACAATAATGAATTTTGAACATGTGATTATTATAACCTGATTATTTGTAAGCTGACCAACTGTAGATGTCATTCACACTTATTTGGATGAAAAGCTATTGGAAGATTACCTTATATGTAATATTATGATTAAACTGACGTTCTGTTTTTCTAATGACTTCAAAGCAGTTGTGTAAAATACTTATTCATTGTCTTTTTTATTTGATGAGCTTCCAAAAGAGTTCAAAAAGTAGACAATTAGACTTGTGAGCGATGTGAGAGTGTCAAGAGAAAAAAAAAATGAACGATAATAACTATGTGAGGATCAAATTTAACAGTTGACAACCACATAAACACCTTTTTTATGGCATTTTTTCAAATGAATTAATAAGTAATTAAAACAAACGAAAAACTGGAAAAGTGATAACAAGGGTTTTGTAACTTGGCAGCACCAGATCTAATCCAAAGGAATCCATATTTATTTTTCTTAATAAAAATATATTTTAACACCTCATTCTCGCCCACAAGCTACATCCTGGTACAACTACACAATGTAGTATGGCTTCTGTATTGATTCTAACCTTTTATCACTGATGGAATATCTTTATTTCCCCCTTTTACTGCTATTATGAATTTAGATAGATGCAAGAATCGTTTATGTGGCCTTCTTCCGGGTATAATAAACTGCTGATTCCACGCCGCACTGCCCGCAATAAGGCCACATACTGCGCAGTGGCCTTAATACCGGTGCGTGCTATGAATACGCGCTGCCCGCCAAAACGCCACTGTGCGCGTAATGACTTTATTCCGGTAATGCATTCGCATTTCATGTCCCCGCAGAAAGGCCGTTAATACAAAAGTCACTCTATATGATTAAATAGACGGTTTTGGGAGTTCCTGCTTCGTAAAGAGAGTAATAAGATAGAGCTCTTTACATGCTGAAGTTCAAAGGTATAAAAATGAGACAAAAAAACGAAATATCCACAAAAAAACCATTAATCTCGATTATCTCGAAACTGCGTTTCTCGCGGCGAAAGACGCTTACGGCCTTTCTGCGGGAAGGCGACGCTTTAAGGCTTTGCTAAAACTAAATGGAGAAAAAAGAAAAGAAAGGGTCCTAAAAATCATGGATTGGTCGCCCGAAAGAGCTGATATGGGAAGAGCTTGACAGGATGGTCTGATAGAAATGCCCAGCAAGTGAGCTTCATCGTCCGAAGGCAATGAAATACATTTCCAGTGACTACCTCAACAACTACCTCCACAAGTTTGTCTTCCATCAGAAAAATTACCCCAAACATTCCTCAAGGCAATGTAAAAACTACCTTTAGAAAACAGAAGGGAAAGGGGTCCTGAAAATCATACTGTAACGTGACTGGTGCCCCTGGAGGTGCTGGAGTAGCGTCCGCGAGCAGTCAGTCAGCGGGCCCAGTTCACGCTGGAACACACTCAATCGTAATCTCTAATCACTCCGTGGATTCTGTCACTCTTCACTTGGGCTCGGCCACATGCACTCACGCAATTTATCACTCAACAGACACACACACTGAGAAGATCAATAAATTACACTTACACGTTCTTTAAAGTTGACATATGCCAAAGTCTTTATTCTGGACACAGTGCTTGTACTTGCACTCAGTCGAGTCGCCGTCCAACACGCGTACTGCACTGCGATAACACAACCATATCATCATATCATATAAGCAAATCAACTAGAGCTAGCTAGGTACTAGGTACGCGCGAACAAACAAACATACGCGCAGCGCAGTGCGACGTCACAGGACGTCACAATGCGTTAAGTAGGTAAAACAATGGAAACTCAATTTCGTGACAATACTATGGGAAGAGTTGGAGAGGAAGGTCAGAGAAAAATGCCCAGCAAGTGAGCCTCATCTGTTGGAAATTTTTCAGAAGGCATGACAAGACATCTCTAGTGACTTCCTCCACAACTGCTTCCACCATTTGACCAGCTGGGTGACCAGGATGTGCCGTGCTGTGGTCGCTACCAGGGGCGGGTTCTCTGATGAGAAGTCTTTATTCGAGACGTGATTAAATAAAACTGAAAAATAAAGAATTGCGCATCTCATGCAAGCTTTTGTTAACTTAGGTATTATTTTCCTTGAAGAAGTACACAAATGGAAAGAATAAACAATAAAATATAATTTTCCATGAGCAAAAAAGAAAAAAAAAAGCATTGTGGTGATCCCCAAATATTGACATGTTTATAAGATGAGTAAAGGAATGATTATTGTAAATTAGTCAATAAATTGGTAATATTCATCAGTACAAATAAGGGTTAGATTCTGGAGAATGCCGCAAAGGCAAAAATGCTTGCGCCACTGACAAAATCAATGACCTCATATTTTCCACTATAAATAATATTGGGGGGGGGGGGGGGAGGTTGCCTTTTTGACTGCCTCCTGAAACGTTTTTCATATGTTAAACTGGTGCAACTTGAAGGCTGATGTCTACCCTTCAGTTTGATACCTAATTGTTACAGTGCCAAAAATGTTGGTGATTGTGAAGAATCAGTTCTCAATACAGGTGTACCCAAACATTTTGGAGGGCAGTGTTTGTTCAATTAGATGGAGTTTATTACCTGATATACGCTTTATTATACGTAGAATTCCAGGGGACGGCGATTTCTTGACCTGAGCGGGGGGGGGGGGGGGGGGCGACATTCGAGGAAGCCTAGCGATCAAGCAGATTAGGGTCTTTACTTCTTTCTTTATGTTTTTTTTTTTTTCAGTATAAAAATTTATATCCTATGGACGCCTCACTTTCAGTGACTGACATCGGATTTACAGTTTATAGTTACTCCTCCATGCAAATACAATTATAATCCATCCTCTCTCACTCTTTCCTTTATCTCCTTTTCTCCCCCCCCCCCCCCCCCCTCTCTCTCTCTCTCTCTCTCTCTCTCTCGCTGTTCGTCTTTTTCTCCCTCTCCTTTTCTTCTTTTTTTGTTCTTTTATTTTTATTCTTTTAATGGGCGGCCACTTTGTCCCTGAATCCGCCTTTGGGGGTTAAGGTTTTAAAAGTTGTTAATTGTTAATGAATTATATATTACTTACCAGGATGATCTATCAGACCGATATCATTTTGTAAAACACAGTTTAGAAATGACCTTAAACTTCTCCCGAGATATCATTATAATGAATCATTTAAGGTCATAATTGTCATATAGACCTACGACATTTGTCATCTCATCCTTGATAATAATTACAGGCTATTCATCAGGCTATTTTCCCCACAAACTTATTTCAAATTATACCTGTTTGCATGAATACTGGGAAGACTTAGAAAGTCTTTGCATTAAATGCATTAATTTAATCATCATTTAGGCGAAATAACCAGTTAACCACGATAGAGTTACTGTAGGCCAGACTTAAACAGTTATGTGGTGTGTTTTTTTTTTGTGTGTTTTTTTCAGTCTCCCCTCTTCTCCTCATACATATTCCAATATCCGTTTTGCTACCAAATTAATCCCTATTTCTCTTTTCAGTCTGTCATACAATTTATTATTATCAAATAAGGAATTTTCCACTAATTTGATGAAGTGCTTGATGTACTCACCCTTTAGGTGCAAAAGATATAGCACAAACGGCAAGATCTGTACATGTGGAGAATATTTTAAATTAATGTGTTAATACAGTTTATTTATTTGACACTAGTATATATATATATATAATAAAAATTATAAAATAGGGTGAATGATCAGCAGAAATTTCTGGTTTTCACTGTGCTGAGTCTTTATCGTGACTTCAGGCGTCGGTCGCCTTGCAGTATATCAGACATTCCTTCGTTTAAAGGGGATTCTCCCTAATATTAAATTGGCTTTGATAAAAGTACAAAAACGAGACAAAAAAGACCTGTGAAAACATGAGGCAAATCCACTGAAAACTAAGAATGTTGTGAATTTTTAAAGCTATAATCGATCAAACACAAAGTGGCAATAGACCGCTACGGTAATGTAAATTTTACACATACCTTTCAAACAAAGGTTTTCTTGACAACCTGAAAGCTTGCCGGACATAGCAACAAGTAATGTATGCAAACTGGATTCCAAGCATTGAGGCTCATTTATAAAAAGCAGGTTAATGGAATAGCTCGTCACTAGGTGCTCAGAGAAGAAATGTGCATAAATTTGAATACATTACAGAACAGGTCTATTCGGACGTATCTTTCAAGGACCTTTCCCTTTTGCTCTGTATTCTAAAAAATATATAAATTTCCGCTTTGATTCTCGAAATAGAGTATTTAATTGCTCATCTACCCGAGATATAATCATTGCACATTGGTTTTACAAAAGCCATGTCAAGTCTTTCATGAACAACCATGAAAATGGATTTTTATGGGTTTTTTTTTTAGCACAAATCAAATCGATAGGAACAATACCGAGTTGCCACTTTGCGTTTGATAGATTACATATTTTATTTTAAATCGTAACTTTCTCAATTACTTTCTTGAATTTCCTCAACCTTTCCCAGATTTGTTCTCCTCATTTTTCGGCATTTATCAAAACCAATTTTTATATCAGATATAATATAAGATTTTTTTCAGAACTTCAGTATCTATATTTAGTCAAGTTTAGCATATCATAGCATATGAAGATAAAGGCCTTGTAAGAAATAACCAATAACAAATTGTTGTCGGCAAATTAGGCTCTCGGTAAAACTAAAAAAAACCTGCTGATTCTCTCCCCCCCCCCCCCCTGTTGGAAAAAAAACTGTGAACATCCGTTAGCAAATTTGGTCCGATATCCCCATATCCCCCCCCCCCCCCCCCCCATGCAACATCCCTGTCAATAATTCAGTTAATCCACTTATGTTGTCAGTTGGCGAAATACGCCAAAACCGGCACTGCAGAGGCGGCGGAACGTCGGGCTCGGACAATGGAAGTGGAGGGGCACTACAAAAAGTGCCCCTCCACTTCCATTGTCCGAGCCCAGCGTTCCGCCGCCTCTGCGGCACTGCGTTTGTTACTAACCATGTAGACTGATATTAATTCATATTACCCTATACACAGAGGCGGCGGAACGCTGGGCTCGGACAATGGAAGTGGAGGGGCACCTTTTGTCCTCCAAACAAAAGGTGCCCCTCCACTTCCATTGTCCGAGCCCAGCGTTCCGCCGCCTCTGCCTATACAACGATGGATGTCACTTTGAATTTTAATTTAAATTGAAAGAACATTTCACAATGACGCACAGAGGTGGATATATTGATTACCCCAAACCTTGGGGCGTCCTCAGTGGAATTATCTATCAACTTTATGACCCAATCTAAGTGGAGATACAATGCCTAACTGCCACAATTTGATGGGCTATTTAACGGATGTTAGGCTGTGTAGTGAAGCATGAAATGTAATTATCATAATCAGAAGGAAAGTACGAACTATTGGTGCCACTCTGAAATATTCCACTTCTTTCATTTTGAACAGACTAGCTGGTGTTAATTAATAACTCCCTAGTCAACGATTCATGGCACTTTGAATTTTAATTTTGAATCGAACGAAGTGGATAATTGACTACCCCAAACATACTAGGCTCTGTACTGGAGCATAAGATACAATGTAATAATCATAACTGCGTTTTAAAGGAGAGTACGAACATATGGATGCCGTCTGAATTCTTCCACCCCGCGTGAACAGAAACATTTTTGTTTGTCAGAGATTTTTTTTCTCGGCATCCCCTCCTACATTTTTTTTTTCTTTCTTTTTTAACAGAATCCTGGATTCGTCTGTGCGTGAAAGGACTTTAACTTATTATTTTACAGGTCGATTTTAGGTCGATTCATGGAGTGGTGACGAATCATGAACAAGCATTAAATGAGGTGGAGGGGATGTTATTTGATGCTTAGCCTTATAGCTTATAACTGTATTATTTTAAACATTCAAATCACAAGCAAAAAATATGGATACTTACTGCTTTTTTAATCGCCATTTCACGGTATATTGATGCCATCCATGTATGAACTGAACGTGAATAATAAACAAACAAGAGCAAGACCGGGGTATTTGGTATTTCTGTGTCCAATACAATACCAAGTATCATGGAAAACTGAACATGATTTAACACCCAAAGTATTATTATTATTAATATTATTATTAATATTATTATTATTATTATTACCATTATTATTATTATCATTATTATTATTATTATTATTATTATTAATATTATTATTATTATTATTATCATTATTATTATTATTATTATTATTATTATTATTATTATTATTATATTTTTGAGCGACGTTATCTGGCGGAAACATACCAGTATCATATAGACTGATTAAATTACTTCCAGTTAGAACATGTAATAATTACAGATTCTCTAGAAATCGCTTATAATGATAATAATAATAACAACAACAACAACAACAACAACAAAAATATTTTTGATGGATTTCGAAAAGGTCTTCGATTCCGTTGAATGAAATTTTCTAGATATTTGTCTTTGGAAATACATTTAAATTTTTGGTTGAACTGATGTATACAAATATCGAAGCTGTGTCTTAAATAATGGATTGTCAAGCATCATCTGTTTTTAATCTTTACAGGGAGGGGGGGGGGGGGGGGGTAGACAAGGTTTTCCAATTTCCCCGTACTTGTTCCTGATCGGAGCCGAGATATTGGGAATTATGTTGAGACAGAGTACACAAATTTAGGGAATTAATTTTAACGGAAATGAAATACGATTAAGTCAATATGCTGATGATACATTGATTTATCTTGTTCCTAATGAGCAAAATCTTTCCAAATGTTACGATATTTCATCAAAATATTCTAATATTTCTGGTTTAAAAATTAATGTCAATAAGAGTAAAATTGTAAGGATGGGGAATTTTCAAGGTGCATTATGTAGACAACTAAATTTAGAATGGATCGATAATGTCATGAAGTACCTAGGAATACAAATTCCAGTACAGGATTTGTCAGATATTTGTTCGATAGATTTAGACGTCAAATTGAATGAAGCGTACAAACTCCTGAAAGTGTGGAATCGTCGCAATTTGACTCTTTTTGGGAAAATTCCAATATTAAAATCATTGGTACTTCCCAAGTTTCTTAACTTGTTCAATAATTTACCAGACCAACCACAAAGGTTTTTTGCAAAGGACATTTTTCGAATTTTATGGAGTGGGAAAGAGGACCGTATCAAAATTGAATCACAATCTATATGAAATTCATTATTTTGTTAAGATAGATGGTAAAACAATTTTTTTTTTCAGAAAATAATTTGATAGAGGAATCAAGTTTATTAGTGATATTATGAAGGAGAATGGAAGTTTTAAATCATTTACAGAAATGCAAATCATTTTTAATCTGAATGTTAATCAATTTATGCGTTACTGTTCTATTGTTCATGCTGTCAAGTCAACGTGGATAAATATGTTTTTGCAAGGTAATTTTGTCTATTCTTGCGATGACTAAAAAATTACAGTTATTTTTATCGAAGAAGAAACCCACAAAATTTTGTTATTCAACGTTTGTAAATTTGAATAATACAAATCATTTAAATAAATGGGAAAGTGATCTAAATATGAGTTCAGAAACGTTAATTCAGTGGCAAGACCGTACGGTTTTAAAAGAATATTCAAGGCCACGCTCGACAGGAAGATACGTACTTTTCAATTTAAGTTCATTCATAGAAGAATCGCAACTATTAACATAATTAATGTTTCGCATTGGTGTCAAAAGATCACCAAGATGTCATTTCTGTCAGAAAGAAAGCCAAAATCTTTTGCACCTGTTTTTCCATTGTTTAGTTGTTAAAATAATTTGGAACGAAGTAAAAGAATGGTTGGTTGATTTAAAGGTTCTTGCTTTGCCACTTTCAGTTTTAGATATTTGTTTTGGACTTCGTACAAGGCATGGTTTTCTCAACACAATTTTGTTTTATGATAAATACTTCATTTACATATATAAATATATTGATAAAACATTGGATTTCACGCATTTTAAAAAGACATAATTTTTCTAGGAAATGTAGAGTGAGTTACTGCAATTAGACAAGGCAAACTTTTAATTCACCTAGAGAAAGGGAAAGCATTGCATATATATGTCCCATGATGTACTTGCTGAATTGTAGCACTTTTATTTTCATTTATGTATGATTTGTGATTTATTGTTCTTGAATGTATGCATTTTGTTCACTGAAATGAAGCAATAAAATCCATAATGATAAAAAACTGGGCTTTTATTCAATTTCTTAGGGGGTCCCATTAAACCCTTTTGACATCTTCCCTGCATGTAACTCTTTGTATGATTATTAGATTTCATTGAAACTTAGTCATCGTATTTAGAATCATATTCCGCACATTTTGATACCAACCAAACTTATGTACCTTACTGACTGTTGCCATGGCAACCGTCTATTTCAATACAAACCAACATGGTTTTGAGAAGTTTTTGATATTTTGGGGTGAAAATTAATTCGGTTTTTAAAATTTAGTTTCAATATGGTTTTGATACAATAGTTAGACAGAAGAAATATACCGTATATCTCTTTGGTTTATATATAAACACCATTTTGATAATGGTCATCTTAATTGCTTATCAGTAGAGTACCCTACAAAGCATTATATAAACCTCCGTTTTAGGAAAATTAGAAATTTTTCGACATCTGTCAACACATAGAACACATAAACAGTTACCCTATGGGCCATAACTTTATTTCATGATCCTGATTCAATGAAACTTGGAAATTCTGTTCAGAATGATATTCTCCATGATTTAAACCACAAATATATATTTTTTAATCAATTTTCGTTGCCATGATAACCGTTATTCGTGTACATGTAATTTTTGATGATTATTTTTAAACAGAGATTGCTTTGAACGCCGAGAATTCAGTGTAAAAGTGAGTTAGATATAATAACCAGGCAGTTGTGGTATCGTTTGTAAATCTAATACATCTGAATAAGATCAGGCGTGATAGATAATATCTAAAAGATCAAATCAAGAATATTATTCTTTACTTATATCTTCATGATCTTTTAGAAATCTTTATTTGTTTAGCCGATTATCTCATACGTTTCAGTCAGTGAGATGCATACGTCTGGTTGGTATCAAAATGTGTGGAATATAATTCAGGGGAGCGTTTCATCAAGCGTTTTGTCAGTGATTTTTACTGACAAATTTGCTCTCAGCCAATCAGATACGAGGATTTCAGTAGCTTATAACAGTTGTCGGTAAAAATCACTGACAAAACGCTTGATGAAACGCTCCCCTGAATACGATGACCAAGTTTCAATGAAATCTAATAATCATACAAAGAGTTACAGGGAAAGGTGTCTAAAGGGTACAACAGGGGAGCGTTTCATCAAGCGTTTTGTCAGTGATTTTAACCGACAGCTGTTATAAGCTACTGAAATCCTCGCATCTGATTGGCTGAGAGCAAATTTGTCGGTAGAAATCACTGACAAAACGCTTGATGAAACGCTCCCCAGCACTCCCTAAGAAATTGAATAAAAGCCCATTTTCATCACCTTTGACGCCATTTGTTTTTAAGCAGTTTTTACACCATATCATTGCAAAACTTACATGTGAATTGTACATAATTCAGCCTTTTGGCTGCGAAGTGCAATATTGATAAAACCTTTTCAATTCAATTCAATTCAATTCAATTCATCTCGATTTTCACCATGAGGGGGCACTTTTTGTTTCTTTTTAACATCTTGAATATCTTTAAATACATTATAAATAATATTAAAAAGTTGGTTTTGTTTAGTCCTGGGCCGGCCCTGGGGTATGCACAGATACCCCTCGGCTATCCGCCCTACGTGAATCGTAATTATTATGTATACTAGCATAAATTACCCGTGGCACCATGGGGGAGGGGGGGGGGGGGTCTTCTCCTATGTACAGCCCAAGTACCCATTCACACTGAAAGGCAAGTAGTTTATTGATTAAATATATTTGAAAAATTGATTCATAGCAGACTTCTCTTTAAACATAGATAGGAGGTTCAATTTAATTAGCATCATGGGTTAAACTGGGGGAAGAACTAAAATATCATTACGGAGTGAAATCAAAATATAACTCTAGAATGGAAAAGAAAATGTAGCACGGTGTATTTAGTAAGCAATCAAGAGGCAATTATTGTAATATATGTCACCGACGGGCCAAAATTCGTGGCCTCTCGGTATTGGGTTAAGTTACTAAAAGTGGGAGAGCACAACTTGAATTAACAACTATTTACTTAAATGATTTTTAACCCGTTATTCAAACTGAAGATTGGAGGAGAAAGAACGACGCTGGTAGATTAATCGTATTAAACTTCGATAATGACTTTATTATCTATATTTTAGTTATCATGACAATTGGCAACGAAAGAATTTACAACTGGATAAGCTTAATGACGAAATAAAAACTAAACTTCAACGCAACACTGTGAACGCAGAGACGGGCTGCTTGAGACCCTGCACTGCATGAGAAACATAATAACGATAAAAAGAATGATTATTATTATAATAAGGACGATGAATATAATAAAATTCTAATAATATCAATACTAATATCAACATATATCGGTTATAATATTGATGGCGATTATTAACACAACAATGAACCGATTACAATTAATTACAATCAATTAATTAATTACAACATTGCCGACGTGGTACAGTAAAATATTTACAATTCAATCTAATCACATTTAATGGAATTCATTATTTACACCTTAAATGGATTATAATTACCGTTGATTTATACGGCTTAGAAAGAATACAGCTAGCTGCCTGTCTACCGGACCAAAGCTGACCTGAAGAGTCGGTTTTAAGAATTTCACTTCACCTGTTAAAAACACGTTGTGTTATTATTTTGAAGTAGATGTACACAAATAACAAAATACAGTCATGTACATGTAAACACAATATGCACGGTAACATTATTATTTACATCATATTAACATCATTGTTACGTCACAATGGTATCATTGTTTTGTCATTTCTCCATCCAGGGTAGCTGGGGTAGAGGTACGCGCATTCACCCACAGGGGTGCGCGTATAATAAAAACGGTACACACCAGGCCCCTAAAGCTCCGCCATCTTGTCGGGGTCCATTAGAAGGCCCGATAAGCACCTTTGCATAATTCATGAGCGTAAATGCATGATTCATTTTGTAAGATGCTCCCCGAGAGTAGCATTTGTTTGTATGCGGTATGAAACACATTACGCGCATCAGCTTAGAGCATGCGCAGTAAGAAAGGTCAAATTCAGTAATATATGCATTTATGGTAATGTATTCATCGCTTCAACGTACAGATTCGGCGAATCAGCGTTGGTAATTTCTAATTGCGGCAGACGGCACTCGGTCAATGCACTTTAATTGTAATCGATCTCCGAATCAAAATGTATCGCTTTGCAAATTTGTAAATAAGTAAATAAAGCTAAAAATGTAACCGGACAGACCGAATCAAATCTAATCATGGATACAGATAATGTAAAAAAAAATAAATAAATACAAATTACTTGACACGTCACCAGTGGCATAAGTCTCTTTTCTTGTTGATATACTTAATACCGGTGAAAATATTCATTCGATATGCATAAAGGATAATAATAAATAAATAAGTAAATGATACATACATGTATAATGAAATTTAAAAAAACAACAACAATCTCTTGCAGTGTAGGATTTTTTTCAAGGATGGTTTTCATAACAGAAAGGATAATCTTCATTTGGGGGCGAGGGGATGGGGTCCTTTAGTTAAATGAGGTTTTTTCTTTAACCTTTTAGTTAGTCTTGATGTAAATGATTTTTTTTTTCTTGTTAAAATAATATAAGTGTACGTTTGTTCTTTTTTGGAAGGGATTTTTTTTTTCTCATTAAAAGGAACAATCCACTAGCGTAGCTAAAGGGGGGGGGGGGGTAGGGAGCAGAGTGCCCCCCGACAACTTTTCCTCCCATTTTTTGTCTTGCTTGTCAGAGAATTATGGAGGAAAATATGTGACAACTCCCCCCCCCCCCCCCCCACTGGAAGAATCAAAATACCAGGAAGAATTATCTTCTAACTTTTAACTTGCATTTGTGAGTAAAATTTACATGTTGTTATTCACTAGCGTACCCAAGGGGGCCAGGGGCCAGGGGGGCAGAGTGCCCCCTGACATGTTTTGAAAAAAAAAAAAGGTTATCGGGTTCCTGAACAAGATTCTCGACACCCCCCCCCCCCCCCCCCCCCCCCCCCCCCCCCCCCCGAGCGACTTTTGGAGGGCTGGCGAACTATTTTCGGAACTGATGGAACTGATAACCTTTTTTTTCTCTCTCTAATTCTTGTCAGAGAATTATGTATTATGATACCCCCCCCCCCCCCTCGATCCACTGAGCGACTTTTGGAAGGCTGGGGGTGGGATTGTCACCACTGATGATAAGCCTTTTTTTCTAACCCCTCTTGACGCCAAGGTCCAGATACACCACTGTTGCCATTCCTTTCCAGCTTTCATGCCTGTAAGTCACCACTCAATCACAAGTCTTACACAATACCATTCATTTCCATCAACTTATGATTGACCATTCCAGTGACAAAGCTTATTGTCTTCACTCTTCCTTTCACATACGCAGGGGTGTCGCTAGGGAATTTTGAATGGGGCAATAGTAACTGTGCCGAGAAAAAAAATTCCCACAAATTTCCAACAATGAAAAAGGTAAAACTAAAGTTCATATTTTTATATATTTTTTGACATGCCAAAATACTGACAGTTTGAAACATTACAAATATTAAGGTGTATTACCATCTCACCACCCCAGGGGTGCATCCATTATTTTGTAAAAGATGGGGCACACATTGCAGAAAATTATCTGACAAGTTGAAAAGGTCATTTCAAAGGAGGCGGGGGGAGGGGGTACAATCTTGAAGTTGTATACTGAAGGTATGTCACTTTGTATCAAGGGGGCATGGGCCGGAAGTGCCCCCTAAATCTGATACTGCCCCCTTCCACCCCCACCCCCTCGAGCGATACCACTGCTTTTTCTCTCATTTTTTATCTTTCTCATTCCATTCTAACTCTGGCTTACCTTTCACGCAAACTTTGCATTTAACATTTCTAGGTATGGAACCCCCCACCCCACCCCCCCCCCCCCCTTTGAATACTCTGTGTAAAAGTATATCACATGAACATTATCACTAAAATGAGAATTCAAGTTAGAATTAAAAAGCTCTCAGAATATGTAAATGTTTAAGTTAACTAGATATAGATGACTTTCCATCCCCTTAACAAACATCCCCTTGATAAAAGAGATGAACTAAATCCTTTTTTGTTTTTTGTTGTCTTTTTAATAACAATAAATATCAATTCAAATAACAAGTTTATAATTTAAAAAAAAAAAAAAAAAAAATCTTGAAATTGCACATCCTTGCAGAAGTCTAGTGGTAAGTCAAATTTTCATATCACTTAGTAGTATATCAATGAATGAACGTTCGGTTTTTCTCACAAGTTCTCAAGCAATCTGCGTATCAACTGTTTCATTCTATTATACTGTTGAAATGGTCACCGACATAAATCAAATCTAGGTTTTGTTAAATTTCATTCAGCTGAAGGCACTAATTTTTTAGAATTTCAGCAAATGCAATATTCAAAAAAAATATTCCATATCAGAAACCCTTGTTAGGGATATCTGTATTGTTTTATTCTGAATGAAATCCCAAACTTCCATTACAGGTATCCACTCGTGAGACTGCTGATCTAGTCAACAGGAATGAAGAGCTGTAGTGGTAATCCGTAGGTCTGTTGAATGAAAAGAGAAAATAGAACAAATTAAAAACTATTAAGGTCGTAAACAATAAGAAAGGACTGCAATGTGCCAGATATGTATATATGCATGACTCAAACACAGTGAATATTGCTTGATAAAAAGCTATTTTACCCACATTCATTAAAATTAAGTTCTTTTGTAAGCATGAAAATGCAAATGATGAATCCTTATAAAAATTAAATAAAATTCCCATATTTGACTAAAATTCTTCATTTTCAGGTCAAAGGGAAAGGACATTACAATCGTTTCAAATAACTTGCTTCCTCTTCAAGTTGTGTACTATTGATAGGCCTATTATATATTTTTATGTTGAAATATTTTTCACAATTTTTTTTTTTGTACAGGGGGGGGGGGGCGTATTGCCAAATATAATCATGCACAGTAAACGCCTACCTCTCCAAGCTTGATCATGCAGGTCAGTATATTTGCTCTTTGTTCATTTCTCCTGACTGTGTATCTCAATATTCTTTCACCATTCATTGTAAAGAATCATGCTGTGTAAAAAAAGGATAAATAAATTTATAAGTACATGTGTAATTAAAAGTAATTTAGAGGTACACAATATATATTTCGCAGAAATACTTCTACTCCACTAATTCTGACTTTTTTGATCTTCTCAAACATCTAAATACATCTAATTTAGATCATAGATCAAAGCTGAAAAGAGACCGTTTTCACAGAATGTATTGTGAATAAATGTGAAGAGTAATTTTCTCCTTCTTCTCCATGCTTACACACAATGCTGGGCTTTGTTGGTAATGGTTTAAAATGTTTGCATAGTTTAAGGACAAGCTATTCAAAAATCAATGGCAACTAGTAAGGGTATCTGTAATATGCTTTTAACTAACACATTCAGGGACCCCTGGAAGCCCTAACTGCTTTTATAGTTCATTTCCTTGTTTCCTGTTGAATTGCAATATTTATGATAATCATAAAATGATTCAAATTACATTATACATGTATAAGCATATAGATACTCCGGAAATGTTCTGGAAACTTACCTGTATTTTAGAAAGGCTAAATTTCTGCTTCATCATGTATGGTCAACAGTTTGCGCAATATTTGAATAACATTTCCTGGGTTCCTTTCCATTTTGATCTGTTTAAAAAAAAAATGAAAAACAGAGTTGTTACTTTTTTTGGTCTTTCTTGTTACAGTCACAGCTACAAAGCCTACATTGATAATAATTTTTTTTTTATCAGGCAAATAAATTCCAATCCATTATTTTTCATAGGTCAAAATTCAATAATCATCAGCTATCTTATGTTTATTAAGGTGCATTCAAGCTACATAAGTTTCTTGGAAAGAAAAAGAAACAGCCTCAGCAACAAAACTTTCTAGTGACGTGTGTCTGAAATTTTGAACAGGGATCCCTAAACTGGCTTTAAACACCAGAATGAATTTTTTGCCCAAAATACATTTGCCGCCGCCCCCCCCCCCCCCCAAAAAAATCATAGTCTATCTATCAGACTCTAGTTAACTTACAGTTAGTTTAATTGACCAAATGGCATGAATTGAACCAAATATAGTAGATCCAACTCTTTTAAGAACGAAAAAAAGGTCAGGCATGAAAGTTAAGTTGAACAGTTCTTATCAAACATGGTTAGAGATCTACTATGACTTTGTCCCCCAAGCACAACCTTAGGCTTAGCCCTAGACTCTACTGAGTCTAGGCCTAGCCAAGACCAAGTCTAGATCTACATCTACTAAAGATCGACTAGGTCTAGGTCTGGAGTCTAGAGTCTATCCTTCAGACTTCGGTTTATGGAATAAAATTTCAAAAAATATTCTGAGTTCAAAACAGAAAACCTCGTGTAACATTAATGAATTTATATCAGCACTAATTTTGGTCTACATATCTTATCAAAATCATCGACATCGTAGAATACCAAAACACAGTCACAGTTTCCAAATCTAACGTTAACGTACATGTAGTCTCGTCGTAGACTACCGGTACGTTAGATTTAGAATACTTCGATCCAAGTCAAGTTGGACTAACGAATACGCTTGTGTGCAGCATACAGAAGAACAACATGAGGAAAAGCTTATGCAATATAGTCTATCATCATTCAAAGAGTTTACTAACGTTAGATCTGTTTAGATCTTCTTAGATCCATGCATGTAGACTATTGAATTTTTGACGCTGTCGAAATAGCCACCGCGCCGGTGGCTGAAACTGACCCGTGACTGCCTGGGTAGCTGTCATGAGCCGCAGCGTGTGAGCACAGCTATCTCCGTGTCAAACTACATCTCGACGATAAATTTAGAACTGTAATTTCGAGAGAAAATTGTTTCAATCATTTTTCAACACAACTCTTGTGTATCCTTTTGAAATGTAGATAAATTATCATAGATCACCTAGAATTGTACAAGTTATTTTTATTAAGAAAGTGAATGTACGAAATTTAACGATAATTTGAGCTCTACTCACCTTGTTCTTTTGAACTAATATCTCTCATTTTGTGCGGATGACGTCATTGCATATAATCTGCATAATTAATAGGTCTTGAATTGACGAAGTTGAGGTCAAGTAAATTTTGATCGATACTTTCGAATTATGTACATATTCATGACCTAGCATCCAATCAAAGTTTCACAATAAACTGACACGCACAAGAAATATGAATAATGCAACGTATCGGGTGCTTATCGGGCTCTTCAAATGATCCGAAAGAGGCGGGGCCTAATTCCATTCACGTAATGATTTCCGCGCGTGCTGCTTTCCGTCTAGTAAATCTATAATACGTCTATGGTACACACAAACAGGTGCCCCGCGCACAAAAACCAGAAACGACTGAGTTCATAATTTACTCATTTTTAAGAACAAAAACAATTTAATGGAGCTAAATTTACAACAACACGATAATTCACATTCAATAGTAGATCGATAAAATCATATCATCGAGAAGACGAGATAAATCTTTACAAGATGGAACTATTCTAAAACATATTAACGAAATAAGATGTATAGACTAAACCAGGGGCGGATCCAGGATTTCGTATAAGGGGGGGCACACAAATGCAGGATTGTCAACTTTGGGAAACTGCTTGGAGGGAGACCCATATTTTTTTGGTCTTTCGCCAGCCCTCCAAAAGTCGCTCAGTGGGGGGGGGGGGGGGGGTTGTGACGAGCAAAAAGAAAAAATTTTCGCCAGCCCTCCAAAAGTCGCTCAGTGGGGGGGGGGGGGGTTGGGGTCCAGTTCCCCTCCATAATTCTCTGACAAGCAAAAAAAAAAAAAAAAAAAAAAAAAGCTTTTCTGCTCGAAAAGGGGGGGCACAATCGCAAATAGGGGGGGCACATTGCATTGTTTTCCCTCAAAAGGGGGGGCACGGGCCGGGATTGCCCCCCCCTGGATCCGCCACTGGACTAAACTGTCCTAAAGTAACCTTGTATGATGGGGGGACCTAAAGCTACGCACTTTGTTTCCAGTGGCTAAAAAG